>JACXGJ010000756.1:0-107366 GCA_016801105.1 Esox niger | reverse complement strand
ACGCAGCCTCCATCCCCGTCCACTGCTCCACGCAGCCTCCATCCCCGTCCACTGCTCCACGCAGCCTCCATCCCCGTCCACTGCTCCACGCAGCCTCCATCCCCGTCCACTGCTCCACGCAGCCTCCATCCCCGTCCACTGCTCCACGCAGCCTCCATCCCCGTCCACTACTTCCTTGCAAAATATATAATACATATATTTACTTTTTACTAATAATAGTAAAAGTAATGCTATCATGGGCTCTGGGTTATTTCACTGTCCATTTTTGCATTCAGATAAGGGCTGTGTTTGGTGTAGGCTTACACAACTGTTTGACAAGATTAATGTGATCAATTTCAGCCCAAATACATTTTGTAGAGGGAATTGTTGCAAATATGTTGACAAAGGATTTACATGAGTATCTAAATGCCTGAGGTGAGGTGATCCTATACAAAACAAACCTTATTGGAAGTGGATAAACGGACAGTGAAATAACCCAAAGAGACCCTTAAGATTCCACTGCAAGGCATTTCAGTTGCTTTTTTGAGACCGGGTTTTTGTGGGTCTTCATAGTTTTGTTCACATCCTTGGTAGTTTTCTACATTTTGTTTAAACATGACTTAACCTCCAACGGCAAGCAAATGATTAAATTAGTCACAAAATATGCAGATTGAAGCTGGTGTGTGGCAGTGAACGACATTCTCCTACAGATGCAAGTACAGTTGTCTCTGTTACCATGGTAACCAGCGGCTGGGGGAAATGTCTGATCTGTGATATTTTGGCTTAGACTCAGGTCGCTGGATTTTTTGGGAAATTGAACAGCAGTATGCCATGTTGCTGGAAATACTTTTATTTTTAAGGAAACATTATACTCCGTACCCATTAATTTGTATGATATTTTTCATTAACATTTTTGTTTCTAAGATTACTTATTTCATGTTTCTTTTCCTATTGGCTACTATTTGTTTAATATAAGGTGAGGTTTCTAAACAGCCCAAGAATTAAAGGGGCACTGTAAAGAATCAATTATAGGGGTGTCACACTACTCAGCCTCCCTGGGAGGCTATTCAAAGGTGTTGGAAAGGAGGGTTCGGCAGATTGTCGAACCTCAGATTGATGAGGAACCATTCGGATTCCGTCCTGGTTGTGGAACAACCAACCAGCTCTTTACTCTTGCAAGGATCCTGGAGGGAGCCTGGGAATATGCCCATCCGGTCTACATGTGCTTTGAGGATCTGGAGAAGGCATATGACCAGGTCCCCTGGGAGATGCTGTGGGAGTATGGGGTGAGGAGGTCCCCTTCTTAGGGCTGTCCAACCCCTGTACTTCCAAAGTGACCTCCGTCAGGACAGTGCTTTGTCACCAATCCTGTTTGTAACGTTTATGGACAGGATATCGAGGCGCAGTAGGGCTTGGGAGCTCAATGCTGCTTTTTGCAGATGATGTGGTCCTGATGGCATCATCGGTCTGTGACCTCCAGCACTCATTGGACGGGTTCACAGTCGAGTGTGAAGCGGTTGGGATGAGGATTAGCACCTCTAACTCAAAGGCCATGGTTCTCAGCAGGAAACCGATGGAGTGCCTCCTCCGGGTAGGGAATGAGGTTTTATCCCAAGTAAAGGAGTTCAAGTATCTCGGGGTCTTGTTCACGAGTGAGGGGAAAATGGAGCTGGAGATTGGCTGGAGAATCGGAGTAGCGGGGTCGACGAAGAGAGCTGAGCCGGAAGGCAAAGCCCTCGATATGCCTGTCAGTTTTCGTTCCTACCCTCACCTACGGTCATGAAGGCTGGGTCATGACCGAAAGAACTAGATTGTGGGTACAAGTGGCTGAAATGAGTTTTCTCAGAAAGGTGGGTGGCATCTCCCTTAGAGATAAGGTGAGAAGCTCAGTCATCCGTCAGGAACTCTGAGTAGAGCCGCTACTCCTTTACTTTGAAAGGAGCCAGTTGAGGTGGTTCGGGAATCTGATAAGGATGCTCCCAGGACGTCTCTCTAGGGAGGTGTTCCAGGCACGGCCAGCTGGGAGGAGACCTGGGGTAGACCCAGGACTAGGTGGAAAGATTATTTCGACACTGGTCTGGGAACGGCTCGGGATCCCCCAGTCAGAGCTGGCAAATGTAGCTTGGAAAAAGGGACGTTTGGGGTCCCCTGCTGGAGCTGCTGCCCCGCGACCCGACAACGGATAAGCAGATGAAGATGAAGAGAGATGTAAAGAATCATGTTTCTGCTTACCTGACAAAATTTAAACAATAACACGATTCGTCCTCTTATTTTAACTGAAAGGATCCGGAATAGTATTAGCTAGTCCTCGGTGGTTCTGGGTGAGGGAAATAGTGCAGTGTGTAATAATAGCATCAATTTAAGGAGACAATCAATGCAGTCAGAAATGAATCGCCAAGCAAGTTTCAATGGAAAGTTTAATCTCAAGCATAATGGACCATTTTTTAGAAAAAGTATTTGCCACTAACTTAACATATGACCTGCAGATATCTTCTGGTCACTTTTGCTTGTGTTTATGCTAGTAGTGCAGTAAATGTTTTACTAATGGACCCTTTAAATAATGAATAATACCACTATCGAATATACGGCAAAATTGTTTCCTGATTGCATATATGGTACGTAGGATTATTGCATTGTGTTTATTATACATGAAGTACATTAATGGTCCAAAGCCTCAGTTATCGGAACCGGTTTTGCTGAGTTCTAGTGGACCGTGACAAGCTTTGTCAGAGCATTGGGAAATTTCTTCTTAAAACCCACTTACAGTTTCCACTATGATTCTGACCTTCACCAATGTTTTTGTGGTATTTGTTCTTCGATAAGAGGAGAATCTATGCACATTTACACACATTTGAGTGCCGACATGTTTGTGCCAATAATTGTGTTTTCTTAAATTTTATACTACTTCATCATAACATTTCTTCTCAACATTATCTTTTTTTGTGTATTAACATAATGCCAAGTTTCAATATTTAGCTAGACACCATTCAACTTTTTGTTAAGCGGACTAACGTTTCATATACTTTCACAACAAATATCATCTATTAACTGTATGGCTTTTGCCACTGCCCATTTAATAGCTTGATTTAAGTGAAAAGACCTATGCTACTAATTAGGTTATGCTAACAAGGAACAACTGGAATGCACTTTGAATTGACAAGGTCAATGGGATTCATCATTATAAGAACATAGGTGCAAACAGTTCTCTGGTTTAAGAACTCCTCATGAATCTGATGTAGACTTTTCCTAGGACCTTTCTCAAGAATTAATGTAAGAAAAAAACATAGGAAGATATTGGTGAATGAGGCCCATTGGGTCTTTATCTCACAGCCTTCCCATCCATCCGCTGTTGTTGCCTACCGCCCTCTGCTGGTGGTCAGTGATCGTTCTCGTGGATCATCCTTTGTCCCAGATGTCAGCAGCTCTGCACTCACGGTCATTGTGATCATTTGTTTTGCTTACACGGCAGTAGTAGAAGGGGTTTTACTCATCTTTCCCCTCCCCATCGTTCTCCCTCCCTTCCCCACTCTGCAGAGCTTGCTGGATAGCCGGAAGGCAGGAGCTGCAGAAGGAGGGACAGAAACAGACCAGGCAAGAGAGCGCCACACAGTGGCCACCCTTCAACGAGACACTGACCTCAAAGGTACCATTCTGAGCAGCTCATGTTGCCACAGCGTGTCTAAAAGATGTTTCAGAGCTAACCCACCACTGTCCCCCATCTGTTCTCTCTTTGCCACATCCACTTCTCTCTCCCTTCTGGCACAAAAGATTTGGGCAAGCCTGGCAGTGATGCTGGCATGCCTGGTATTGAGGACAGTGATTTGGGGAAAATGGATGACGTACAGTTTGGTGAGTTGATATTCTCATTAGATCTTCTTTCGATACTAACTTTAGCCGTAATGTTCTTGAAACATTGCTTTACCAACTGGGACTGTTCTTCTCCGTGGTCATTTCCTCCAGCCCTGAAGAAGCCAGCTATCACCCAGGACCGCATAGAGATACCTGACGCTGGGTTGAGAGAGGTGGGGGCCGGGGCAGGCGAGGGGGCTGGTCAAGGCCTCTCTCTGGACCGGCCTGTGCTCCAGATCCAGGACAAGGCTCTACGGTTGGGGATGGAGGGCCAACCAGCCGCCTTCCAGCAGCAGCCCCCCCAGCCAGTGGCAGACCGACCCATCCTTTTTGACGAGGACAACAAGGCAGCCGTCCAGGCAGATGAGTTCGGAGAGCAGAAAGGACAGCTAGGAGGTCTGTCAACCTCACTCAGTCTTCACCTTATGTACTGGCCCTTCTGTTTACATCATCAGTGGAGTTGCCTGAAGACAAGGCTCCTCATTTAGAGAGGGAATGCTTTAGCTGGGACAAGAAGAGTTCTTGACTATATATAATCTGATTAGCCACGATTCAGTCCACTATCTGACAGATCGGGTCAGATGGGACATTATGTAGATGACCATCGGATCTTGGGTTTTGGGTCTGTGCGATAATCTGAAATATTTATTATTGTTAAAGGAGTAAACCAGTCCCATGATTATCTATCTGAAAACTGTTCTGCTGTAAATTCTAACCTTGCGAAAAATGTATTGGTTTATAAGGCAAAGTAGGATTGACATCTGATTCTGGCCTATTAAAACAGAAGATTCAGTGTATACCCTGCCCCAAACAACCTGCTGCACCCCTGAAACTCATTTTGATTAGATTTGGAATTGGGAGTTTCAGTCTGAGACAGTGAGATAACGTCTAAACAAGGTGTGATTTTTGAGGAGCTTTGCAATTTCAGTGGGCTGGTTGTGTGATTGGTTTACACCTTTTTAAATGAGAAAATACTCTGATGTTGAGTTCTACAATGCACACGCTTGGCAGTTGGTTCAGGACAGGTTCTTTCCGCTTGTGTATTCCACCTCTCTGACATTGTCTGATTTGATATTTTGTTAGTTAACCTGCATAGACCGATGGCAACAGTCTTTCAACTGGCTGTTTTCCACAACAGTGAGCTTTTGACAGCTATTTTCACAAGGGAGAAGTGCCTGTGTTGACATTACATCAGGCAATATGGGAGAAGCTTGTTCACACTTAGGCAGTGTGGTTAAGCTTATAGAGTGTGGAAAATGTATTCGAAAGATAACAGCAGCTTAGATATTTGTTTTTTATTTGGAATCACAATGGATGCAAAACATTTCATAATTTTTGTAAGAATAAACAAAAACAAACAAAAAAATAGATATGCATGCATGCATATGCAAACTTGCAGAAGAATGCGTTGTAGAGAGATTTTCACTTCACAAACATCTTGTCTCAATATTTTATTTAGGGATCTCTTCATGAAAATATAAAGTTATAGACCATTAACCACATAGCCACCCTGCAACTCTACTCAAGCTACCTTTAAAATGTTAGCCATGCTCTCTTCCTGTATTTTTCAGATTAGATTATTTCTTTTTAGTGGAATGTTTGTGTAGAAAATGGAGGGGGAAGTACAGTTGGCGCAGTGCTCTGCTACGCTTGGCAACCTCAGCCTTTTTTTAAGGGTGATTAATCATTTTCTCCCAGAGATTGAAAACATGCTCATTCAAACAGTAGGCTGGCTCTACACTAGAGTGCACCCTACACTACTTTTACCACTTTGTGATTGCTGTGAACAGCTCACTGGGAATGACTACATTGTATGTGATTCTACTTCTGTTTTGCTATCTCTTATAAGCTCCAGACAATGTGATGAAAGCAGACGGTGTACAGATCAAGATGCCTCCTAATCCTGCCCAAGTGCCCAACCCCATAGAGCCTGGACATGCCAGAGACCCCAGGCCTGCTGAGCCCCCACGTCACAGACAGAGTGAGTGCCTCACGGGGCTGGTGGGTGAGGGGGGGCTTAAACCGATGTACACAGATGTGACATGGAGACTTGTCTTGTATGACCCTTCCCCGGTATTACTTGTTGTGGTTGTCTTGTATCTCTGCACTGTAGCCACCCATCTATGCAAGAAGACTTTCTGTCACTTGCATCGTGTGTCAAGGCTACAAGGCTTCGCGGTTCCGTCATCTTCCTCGGGACACGTTCTGGTGTCTGAGTCCCGATATCTCGAGTTTTCTTTGTCAAGGCTGTGTTAGGTCTGCTGTAAACCTGGTTGACGTCCTTAGCTTACAGGGTTGGTGTGATTTAGAGGTGTTGTCGCTACAGGCCGACAGAGGGACGGCCTGGTGCTGTAGAATGCGCACAGTGGAAGAGGCCCTCTGATTTCAAGGGTGTCAGGATGTCCCTTCCTGCTGGCTGGCTGCCTGGCTTCAGCCCCCCACCCCCCCCCACGCTGCCTTCTTCCCAAACAATACCCTGAACAGCTGCCCCTCTCCTGGCTGCATCTGTACCTACTCTGCCCCCAGACACACACACACACACACACACCATGTTTTCCTCCAAGTTCCTTTACGCTGTCACCTTTTCCTTAAACCCCCCCCATACTGTTACTCTCCAACCCGTCACCTTCCTCATCGCTCCGACGGTTTCTTCATTCTTTCATTCATTCAGGCTCTCTCTCTCCTTTCACACCTGACTCAGTCTCTGCTTCCCTACCTTCCTGATGGGGCCCTTCTCTGCCTCTGCAGGCCGTTTCTTTGATGAGAACGAATCCCCTGTAGATCCGCAGCACGGCTCTAAGCTGGCGGACTACAATGGGGACGACGGGAACGTGGGTGAGTACGAGGCGGACAAGCAGGCCGAGCTTGCCTACAATGAGGAAGAGGATGGTGATGGTGGGGAGGAAGACGTCCAAGGTGAGCCAGGCCAGAGGTCGTCGAGTCCAGCTGTATCACCATTTCTCCCTCCTCCCACTCCTGCTGCCCCTGCATTAGACTGAGTTCCATCAGCGCCATCACAGCACCCCGAGTTACCCCGCATTCCCGTCTCAGGACCAACTATAACCCCTTGCTCCTCAGGGTCTGAGCCTGTGAAATGGTCAGTGGGTCATTTAGGCAGGAGAGCAAAGCCTCCCGCCATTCTATACCACAGTTAAAGCCCTGCTGCTCCACCAGGGTGAGGGCACTTCTCCCCCTCAGTGACTTGTGGTTCTGTGTGACCCCACTCCTGTGTCTGCATGCTCCATCCACCCAGCCGTGCGCTTGCCTGTGCTTTCCTTCTTTCTGTGCTCCTCCACTTGTCTGTGTCCACTGAACATCTGTGTACACTTGCAGTAGATGAATAGATACTGTACTTGAGTGCTTGTTGAAGTTTAAAATGCCTGTCTGTGCGTACTGGTCATGTCATTATTGTACTGCTGTCATTCATTTCTCCACGATAGGTTAGGTTGTGACGTTTTGTGGGTTTTAAAACGGATCCATTTGGATCAGTTTCTATCATTTAACAGCTTCATCGTGACATCGTTTGTCAACTATATTGTGCCTATGAGTGAACATGACATTTATGGGTAAGATTCTGTGATACCAAAGGATTCAGTGTAAGGAGTTCTATGGCTGATACAGGACAAGGCTGGAATGGAAATGCGGCTGGTACAGGACTAGGCTGGGATGGGAATGTGGATGGTACAGGACTAGGCTACTGGTACAGGACTAGGCTGGAATGGGAATGTGGTTGGTACAAGACCAGGCTGGGATGGGAGTGTGGCTGATTCTAGTCTATGGAACATTCCAGATGATAACCTTAAGGGATTTCCCACAGAAATATCTTGAATCTGTTATTTAGTAAGACTAATACTAATGTTTTGTAGCGGTGGCCATTCCAAGGTTTTTTTCGCTGATCCGGCTCTTCTGGCTCTGTTGAACTAAAGTGTGTTGAACTAAAGTGTGTGGAACACAGATTACTTTTTCCCATATTTTTTTCCCTGCATTGTGAAGATACAATATTTTATGTTACATTTTATTAATGATCTGCAAATACTGTAAAATAAGGAAGTCATGGAGCCAAATTAATTAATTGCTCCTTTCACCAATGTTACTCCAGTCACCAAGCAGAGCTGTTTTTTTGAGAATTGCTTATCTCTAATGCTTTGACCTTAATTTCCTTTCAGATGATGAAGATCGAGAAATGCAAGGAGACCGGGCAGTGGACTATGGAAAGCGACATCAAGCCATCGACATCCTGTAAATCTTATCCACTTGTGCTGGGATCTTACTGAAATAGTGGGACTGCAAATTCAAACTAACATTTATTCCTTGGCATTGTGTTTCACTGGTGCTTTGGATGGCATTCTTAGGACTGAAATCATGAAGAAGTGCGAGTTTTATGGGGATGGACTATTCTGAAGAAAGGGTATAGATTATAATATGGACTATTCTGAAGAGGTGGTTTATTACACAGCAGTTGGACCTAACATCATATATCATTGGATCTATAAAACAATTATTTGAAATAGTTCTGTGCAGGTGTTGACATGCAAATAGTTTTGTTTTATAGTAAATTATTTGGTATTTTAATTCCTTACAGAGGTGTCAAGAATATAATGTACAATAGTACTATACAATGTACATTTGTAATGTAGTTACTGATTATGAAGGCTTTTTTGTTTATTTGTGTATTAACTGGTGCTGCAAGAAGAGACTGATGTGATCTGAAAGAGACAGTTTGGTTCAGAACCTTGCTGTCATTCTTCTCTGATTGCTCACCAGGTCACCTAGACTGGCATAGCATAGTTCTTGACATGAGAAACTTCACTTGGATTATTCTTGACTTTAAATGAAAACTGCTTCCCTATTGATTTTTACGCCTGTGGCTTGATAAAAGAAAATGGGAATACTATTCCTCCTAAATCGTTCAGTGAAATCTACTGGACAGTTCGTTTTGCACTTACTCTAGTTGGATTATTATAGTTGCCCACTCTTCAAATACATGTGCGCCACCAACACAGAGCTGATGCCAAGGACTTCTCAAAGCTTCTTAAACTTGTTTTCATCTTATTTCTGTCACAGACAACACTCCAACGTGCTCATTCTGTCTTACAATGATGCTGTTGCATGCATTAATAGCAATCTTTATTAATCAACCTGAAGAACATCTTGAAGCTTAAAGCAATATTTGGACCACCAGTTTAGAATTAGGGATCCTGTGGTGGAGTACTAAAGGCTCATTGCACACCTGGAACTGACACCTTGTCCTGTTATTATGAATTTACTCCAGTTGGCATACACATCTGAATGGTTTCTATTTGCTCTTTAGAACTCCAGGGGCTATTCTTTAAGATGATGACCATCAAATCAATTGTGTGTCAAAAAAAGATTTAATATGGAAGGTCGGCATATTGAATGTACTCTGCTAATGTTTGTTTGTTGAAGATTATAATTGTCATTTAGATATTTGGGTTATCAACTGTTTCCAAACTATACAATTGAAATGCTAATAGATTACTAGAATCAGTCAGCTTATCCCCAGCTAAGCTTTCCCCTCAAATTCCAATGTGTTACTGATGAGCTGGGATTATTAAAAGCTATTGGTATCACTGTAAACTTTGGGGTGATAATGTGTTTTTGCATGCTGCTGAAAAATCATTTTTCCAAAAAGAAATCTGTATTACCTTGATGCACAGTGATTCTTAAAAAGTATGCACTTGTGAGCAGGTAGCCTGCTTGAAAAGGTTGCTGATAATGGGAATACTTTAGCAGGAATTATGTGTTTTTACCATAGGAAGACCTCTAAATCAGCAGCACAGCTGCGAAGAAAAACGCAAACTACAACAAATCTGGCAACAAAAAAAAACATGAAGTGACCAGTTACAACACTATTTCAGGTGCGGGGCGGGTGTTTGGGACCGACAATGAGAAAAGATATAAACATCCTGAATTTGGTAGAGGTTATCGGCACTGAATAGCATTTTCTACAAAATTCATAATTTCTTATCATCCGTGTAATTATAAAAATGGTGTCAGGCTATAGCTGTAAACAAAATGGTAGGGACTTAATAGACAAATTAATTCGGTGGGCAAAATATTTTCAATGTTCAACTTTTCATTTGATATTAAATCAGCTTTGGAAAAGGAAAGAATTGAACATTGATTGACAATGTGCAAGGGTGCCAGCATTGGGTCGCATCTGTATAATGTATAAGACCTGTATTTATTAATCAATGTCCGGTGTTTGTGTGTAACGTACCAATGTGTGTTATCTGTAAAAACTCGGTGACTTCGTCACCCTGTGACAGCACTGTCACAAATAGTACGAGGGTTACTTAATAAAAACAATCGGTACTGTTTTTCAAATAAAAGGGGTGTGCGATCATGTGCCCAAGAAAAGGAAGATTGACGCTCTTTGGCTCAAGCAGTCCTCCGTCATCCGGGTATCTACCATTGAGAGTGTAGGTAAGGAGGCGGGAAATGGCGTCTGGGAGCACATCGCAGTATCAGCTACTAGACGGTCCGTAAAAAAAACAGCAAAGCAGAGGAACCAAGAAGGCATCAAGAAGTAGCTGCTGTCCACACCGTGGCCGCTAGCTGTACTTGATCAGCCACCTCGTTTTCGAGTTACTGTGGAGGACTGTTAAGTAAGTGGAAATAATTGGACACGTTTTACTGCATGTGGAAGTGTGGGTGACGTACAAATAAATATTTTCTTTCTTGCCCCCATGGCATGGTCAGAAGCTAGCTATCCATCATGACGCTCTGTTTGCTAACATCTCGGCCTCCTGGTTTCTTGACCTATCAGTATGGGGAAATTACAGTACATGCATTGCATGGAACGGTTTGCTTAATTAATGATAGACGTACAATACTCTTAAGTAGCTAGCTAACGTTAGCTAAGGTATCAAATTAAGTGTATTGCTGTAGTCTGTACAGCCAAGAAGCAAGCTAGCGAAGTTTGGGGAATGCTAACGTTGCCAAGCTATGTAAGTTTAGCTCATGTTAGTTGGCTACGCCTACCTAGTTGGCTAACTAGCTATTCCAAATGTGCTAGGGCGACATTATTAAGTGACCAAAACTAAGGTGCAAACATTTTGATTTGTTTGTCTATGTGGCAAGCTAACGTTCATGTAAAATGTCCTTGGATGGTGTGACAGTTAGCAGTAGCATACGTTAACCAGCTAACGTTTCTCAGTTCAAAATAGAGACAGTGACAAATAGGTTCGCTGGCTACCTGCAGCAGTTTTTTGCTGGTCAACAGGCTGTATCTGTAAGACTGCCACAGCTATGTAAACCCTTGCTACTTGCCAATTTTTGTATAACTTGGTAGTAACCGGGTTTGGAAACGCGCATAAGATCTACTAGGCAGCTAGCTAGCTGACTTACGTTACCTAGATATTCAATATCCAGTTTTTAGGCCCTCTTTCTGCACGGATGTAGGTAGTATGCGCACATTTCCCGCCCACTTTGTGTACGGTAGCCTGGAAAACGTTAGAGCTGCTCGTAAACATAAATATCACTAGTAAACGGTACGTTAGTACTGAACAACAATTATTTCAAGTTTTTAAATAAAAAGGACGCAGTATTTGCTTATCACCTACAACCAACATTGACTACACGAATGAATCAAACATGAGAGCTGGTGACCTGGCTGGAAACAGTCTGCTAAATACACTTTTAAAGAGGCTGGTAAACAAGCAACTGGTTATTGATTAGTGGCGGCTGTCTCTTGCCATTCCTGTTGCCGGACAATATCCTATTTTCATTTCCTTCAAATGCCATGTCTATAGGCTTAATACATTACTGTACCCACATTCTATTATTAGTACTTTTTCAAAACACGTTTTGTGTAATGAAATGAAATGTTGAATTTCTTCCATGTTAAAGTTATATACTTAATAATTTGAGTGGTGCTTGGGTGTTAAATCAAAAACGACGAATTTGTCCACACAGTGGAATAATATAGTAACTGTGTAGATGCCCCCTTCCCAAACAAAAAAAGTTGTAATCCATGCAAATGTGTGCCTAGAGCTTCAGTGACTAAATCAATGTTGGGGGGTGGTTAAAATTAAGAAAATTGCATATTTTGGGTAGCCATAGACACTTTTTTTATGATCTTAACCTTTCATGGGAAATATTTTTTTCACCTGTCGGAAACAGTTTATTTAATTTCTAGTTATCTCGCAGGCTTTTCCAACCAAAGGGACATGAAGTCTTCATACATTCAATACTTTGTGGAACAACCAGAGAACAAATTTGTTGTAAGCACATGTTACACAATTTCAGCCGAAGTCAGTGTTAGACAGAGGATAGTACAAATTGTAAACATAGTAAGCCTTATCCCCTGCCCATGAATAATGTCCCAACTACTATAACTTATGTGTAGCATCACGCCTGTTGGACTAAACAGCCCTTACTGGGCAGGCTCATATTCCTGCTGAGTTTAATCTTTTAAAATCTGCAGGACATAAACAAGGTTATAGGAGAGAGAGAGAGAGAGAGAGAGAGAGAGAGAGAGAGAGAGAAATTCTAAATTTCCATTTTCAAATATTTCTTTGCAAATCAACAAACATCTTCTAAATGTCAATTGGGAACTACATGTATATAATGAAGGTTTTTATTGTCACTGCCACTTACATTTAATTCAGCTTTGATATGCTTTTAGCTATTTGCGGCCTAAAGTAACTTAAGTAACTTGCTACCAGAAAATATAACATGCTTAAATTGCTGTGAGACATCTGCACCCTTCTTGTCAAAAGAACTTGGTCATTATTTCATGTAGTTGTTTATGAAATACAACTTGTTTTCATAATTTGCTCCAGAAATTCCCTACTCCACAATTCAAAACATATGTTATATTGTCTTAGTTGCTTGTAGCATAAAGTAGAGTTTAAGCACCAAAGTTTGTTCTTGACACTATTGATTGCTGAAGCAAACTGAATACGGATTTTCACTTTGAATATCAGACAGCAGTGAAGTACTCGTGTCCTAAACTGACAGAGCTCAATTAAAATGGCGAATAGACTTCAGTTCCTTTTTCTAAATGGGTATGCAGTTTTGTGATGGGGCATACCTTAAGTGTTTTAGTGTCTAGTAAAACACAGGCATGCTTATGATAATGCTTGCTTTAAAAACATACATTGTTTGCACTTTAATTTACTTGCCGGTCCAAATGAGATCTCAATTTACATTTCTCTTTAATGTTCTGTGTTTTAAGATGAAAACTCAAATGAAATAATCCTTTTGCTCAATCATCATTTTGCTACTGTGTTTCCGTATTCCTTGTAGTGCATGTTTGGTTACCTGGATTAAATAGACAAAGCAAGCAGGTTTCAAAGTTTAGCTTGTATAATATCTATTATACGTAGAACAGCAGATGTCTAGCTGCTAGCTGGCTCTGAAGCGGCACTACTAGGTAACATCTGCTAACACACTGGCCTACTGACCAAAATGTCAACCTAGTACCTGGTAAGTAGCCTTTTTGTAATTTTACATTTAAACCATTACTTAGCTAGTTTGCATGCTCGTTTTTTGCGCATCTATTGTACAGCTAGCAAGTTTTGCCTTGTAGATGTTAAGTGATTAGGGATCCCTATTAACAAATGTGGCTGTTCAAAACTATAGAAATGATAGTGAAAGCCGTCAATCATTCTACAGTTGTATGATGTTATGTTACAGTATATTAGAACAATCTGGTGCATCATTTCTGCACCACAGCAGTACTCTAATGAGTTGGTCTTGTTGCTATACTGATAGCTTGTGTCCCGATTCACCTTCGTTTTCCAGGAGTGTGCACTGTATGAGAGAGAGGTGGTGGATTGTGACGTGGCCCTTGTGATCTCTCCACCACCTATTTACCTATTACTGTTGCTGGGTACTACAGACAAATTACAATGAGGGGATTGGATTAAGCTAGCCCTTGTGGGTTGATATTGCACCAGGAGGAAAGTTATTGCCTTTGTTTTGGAGCAGGGCTGCTTTCCAAACACAAGCCATGAGACTCTTTGGAACAAAATGGCAATAGCCTGGTGCTCCCCTGTCTATCTAAATGTATCTCCCTCTACTTAAGGGACATTATAGGGCAGTGTCCACAGTACAATAAAACCAAACTAATTTCTTTAAGTTTGTAGTCCTGTGATTATCCCCCACTCTAAACATTTAGTTTATTGAAGGCCTAACTGTTGCAAACCAGTAAATATTTCAGGCTTTTGGATGCATATCCTAGTTAATTTGGTAATTGTTACAGTATTGAACAATTATATCCAGCAGGAGACAGTGTATGAGACTTGAAGGGCGGATTAATTGATTTGCACAGGAATCCTAAAGATTTTTGCAGGTCCTGTTATCTGGTTAGTGTAATTTTAAGAATATGTCGGTAGAATTGTGACTGATGTAAATAGCATGCATTGTACAATGATGGTCTGTTCAATCAATGCTCAGTTCTATTCATAAATTGTTTTACTTTTCTCAGGTGTTTCTGGCAGTAGATCTTTTTCCATAGCTGACCGAAACCTGAAAAACAGTCTCCAAAGAATACTACAGATGAAGGAGACATCCAGTTTTGCTGAACAGCTTGAATTGTTCGGAAAAAAATTGATTACATTACCACTGTCACATTGAGTAAGATGTTCGGCAAAAATAACAATAGCTGGATGTTATTGCTGTCCAAAATCCTACTGCTGGAGACATCTGTATAAAAAGTGTTTTGTTTGTGTAATAACCTGTTGAATGAACACCAGATATTCTATGAATAAGAATAATAACCGCCTAATGTCAAATCAAAGGTTTTAGTAAAATATAGCCATAATGAAATATTGATGGTTAATGTTGTCTCTTTCTGGTCATGTTTAATAGTCAATGTAGTTATACCTATGGCTTGTCAGAACCTTCTATGTCATGCATGTGTCTCTTGCCGTGATTAAGTATGCAAGTATTTGCGCATGGAAATTCCTGAGCGTACAGAAACAGGAGATTGGGTCTTCCTACCAGAACTATTTCAGCAAAGCTCCCTCCTAACTTGGCAAAAATTAGTGGTGGTAGTTCTGTCTTGAAGACTGAGACTGAAGGTTTCATAGTAGTGAAGGAACCGAACAGGAGCTTTTTTGGTGGGGATATCCTGATTTAATTTTCATAATCCATGACAGCTGTCTACCATTAGTTCCTTACAAGTGTTTTTCGATGTCCCAGTGAGTCATCGGAGATGTTGAGCCCATGCAGTATATGGTGAAATCCTTTTCTGCATTGAAGTTGATTTCCAAAGTCCTATTTCAATCACACGCTATGATGTTTTACTAAAGCTGCCAGGGGCAGTTTTGCATTTTATAGCTTTAAGTACCGTTTTGCTAGGGAGTCATGGTCTACTATGGTGGCTGTGTGTAAACGCCGCCAACTCTGACCAAATGCTACCCTGTTAGAATCATGAAAGGTGACCGATGTATTTTGTTTTCTAACTTGAACCGCATGGGTGCGTTACATGGCCTTTACTGTTTTTGTCTAACTTTTACCCCTAATCCTAACCGTATGACCAAACATTTAACCATCGTTTTTTTGCGCGTCCCTCTGCATATATACACATTTGGGGGTCAATGTCACCACACATTTGACAATCCGTTTTATGAAGTGTAGTGCACATTGTGGGCATGCCAATCGTGGTTTTTGTGTGTATTACACTCAGTTGAGTATTTATTTCCGCACGGTATACATGTGCCATGTGAGCAACAGGGTTGTCCCAACAGTCCCCAGGGAGGCAAAACTTGTCTTTGCACATCCCGATAGAATTAATGCCTGACAATTTGTTTTCCCACCGACTGTTTTGCTGTTGACCTAGTCCCCATTTTATTACACATCATTAATTTGTGATTATTCTTGCCAAGCGATTATTTTACCCCTGTGCCTGCTTGCCACCTGAAGTGAAGTAGCCCACATGATTCAAAAATGTGTGTGTTTTGTGAGCTCCGCTATTGCGGAAATATTGAGGACAGTCTACAAAGCAAACTCTAAGGTTGAGCTT
Organism: Esox niger; assembly: GCA_016801105.1. Lineage (NCBI taxonomy): Eukaryota > Metazoa > Chordata > Actinopteri > Esociformes > Esocidae > Esox > Esox niger. Next base: position 91,543 of record JACXGJ010000756.1, on the reverse strand, counting down.
TTAAATGTGCTAAATGAAGTGAGAGGTTCCACGTGGAAATAATTAGATTTTAGTAATAGTGACTGCTGTGCTGACGCATGTCAGCTGGTGCCACAAAAAGAAAACCAGCACTGAGAACATGAGCAGGTTATATTCAAATAGTTATGTTTCTCCCACAATGATGGATGGTTTGACGGAATATTCCTTCTGCAAGTAACTGAAGTTGTCTGGACTTGTTACTAGTTGTGTTGAAGTTTGGTCTACAGTTGCTGCCAGGACAGTTGGCATATGACTTCGGCCTGAAATTTTTATTTGATAGTATATGTACTTAATTTTATTACTAGAAGGCTTGTGGAGCTGCTGTACCCAAATACCATTTTCGGATATCCATGCAAGGGGGTGCTGTAATATGCCTGATTTGTAAAGTAAGGTGTCAAGTTTATATAATCATTTTCATATTGAACCACTAATTGTAAAAACAATGATGAAATGCAGTATAAAAGAATACTTGTTTCACAAAATTGTCAACGAAGAGCTTTACAGAACAATATGGTCACTTTTAAAGACACACAATATAAGCTACAAACTTTTTTTCCGTGAAGTATCCATTGGGTGTTTTAGTATGGTTAACGAACCATGGTGCAGTGAGGTCATGTTTTCAATTTAACTACCTACATCACTGTAACATACTGCATAGCTATGTGTTCATGAGCCTATTTCAGTGTCTCCTCACTGATTGTAACTCAATTGTATTTATTTTTAGGAAGCACGGTGGTAGAATGGTGTCCAAGTTGAACGGTGGGAGTAGACCTAGCTGCCAATATCTTTTCTTTTTTCGAGTATGTGAAACAGCTGGCTTTAATTTTAAACTGGGAGCAGTGAAAATTTTCTGTGCAGTTTCCTGAATATATAACTTTCCACACTCCATCTTGATCTGTGTGTTATATATCCATAGATTTCCTTTGTTCTTAGCGGGGGAAAAGGAAATCCTCTTCCCAGGGGGGTGGTGTTTCTTCTAGTCTGGTTTAAGTTGGGCAATTTCACTGTATCCAAATGATACTGAAAAACAGATTTTCACTATAAAGTATGTTCACAGTTTGTATAACTGAAGAACTGTTTAAAGTTACCCAAACCTATGCATAAGGCCTGACTAGGTACTTGCTTAATTGCTCAGATGCTCAATTAAGTGCTTTGTCCTTACACGTTATAAGCCAATGTGATTCAGAAGAATTTAACCACCTTTTTGCTATGGTAAGATAAACAAACCACTTTTTGCATGTCTTTTGCTGCTATCTTCAGAGCAATAATATATCAAATTATTATGCTACATTGTTGTCCATACCCAGTTTTTTTCCCCTGGCACTGTTTACAAATTATTGCATTTCGGCATGTGGCGCAAATCTCTTCTTCGTCCATGGTCTGCTATTATAATGGGTGTTGTTCCAAGTAAATAGAATCACGGCATGGATTCCTGCAGTTTTTTTTCCGTAAGGGCAACCATGTGCGGTTTTGTAACTTGTGCCTTTAATGATAATGGGTAGCCTGTTATTTGGAGAATCAAATCTTTGCTATTGTGATTTTTTTTTTTTTGTGTTTACTCATGCTTGACTCCATTTATTAACACATGGTAATGTTTTCCGACCACAGTCTACCTGAAAACATTGTAGTGTATTATCCAATTGAATTGCACTCGTTACCCCTGAACTTAACTGCTTTTGTGGTAGTAAGTTTTTAATTATTGATTGGATTTACTGTATCAAGCTCTAAAATACAGAAAATGCCCATCCCTGGTGTGTATTGTGAAATTTGTCAGTTTATATGAAAATAACATTGGGATGTTTTCCAAATGTTATGAACCGCAAACATTTCTTGTTCCCATCCTTTGACATGATGGAGATTAAATATGCTGTGTTGTTTAGGCCTATCTTGATGACTTGCATATCAGTGTTTGCTGGAACACTGGTTGGTAAAGGGATGGTGTTGTACCTTTTTTTCCAGGTTTATCTGAGAAGTAAATGGGCTTTGTTAAATTGGAACTGTTGAGTTTGTATGCATGTTCCCTGTTTAGGCTAGGCCCCATGGTAATGTAATGCAGATGTCGCCGTGGCTTTTCCCTGCAGTGAAGTGAGAGTGTAGAGTGAGGGTGGTGTGTGTCTGGCACTGTGCCTGACAGGTCCAGGACACGTCTGAACACATTTTCAGTCTGTGTTACATAACATGGAGTAAGAATTGGGTGGGTGGGCATGATACTTGAGAGGTGTGGGCTTCAGTTACTTACAAGCCAGTCGTAAACATTATACAACAAACCCCTTCTCCTAACACTCCTTAGGGACACTTAGTATAATGTATGTAGATAGGATTATGAGGAGGGAAACCATTGGAAAATAATTTAGGTGTTCTTGGGCAGTTGCATGTACATATTAAGTTTAAACCTCACACGGGCTTTTTTGGAGTAATTTCTGTGGGCAGGAGACTGATATACAGTCCATAATACCATTGATTCAATCTGGGCAAAGTCATTTTGTATTTATTTTTTTCTTGGTGAAAGCAATAGGACAAATGTATCCAACTATACATTTTACATTTCTAATTCATTAAATGTCATGTGTATTCCCTAATGTCCTTTAGGACCATTCTTTTTCCATCAATTGGTGACTTTGTTAGATAAACCCGTTTCATAGGGAAGTAGCTTTACGTACTCTGTGGTTGTCGGGGAATGGGTCTTTGGCTTGTCAAGGTAGTGAGGACATACCATTTATTTTGAATCAGAGTATCTTGAATACAACCAGATGTTAACAGCGGTGCCTTTTTGGCTGGTGTTTTTTGTGTATTGAGGTTTTCTTGTTCCAGAAGAAAATCCCTAGTTTATCCTCAATTGTACCTTGTTAGGCTGCATGTTATGCGCCAATTTTAAGACTTGGGACATCTGAGCCTTTCAGTAACGCTGGTTTTTTCTTTCTTCCCACCCAAGTTCTTCCTATATTTGCCGGCTGTTGTGCTTCAACCTGCTTTTTCCTGTCTGTCCTCCAGCCTTACATGTGACTCTCAAAACAATGAGGCTGAGAATGCGCAAGGCATCTCAGCAGCAGAGCCCCGCCCATGCGCCCCGCCCATCCCGGACCAAGCGGAGGCATTCAGAGGTGGAGTGCACGCCCACAGGTGGAGGGAGGGGCTTGCTGTCCACCATTAAGAAGTTCATCAGAGGAAATGCTGTCAAGGTGAGACTTCTGACCAAGACCTGCCTTCTAACCCGCACCCGTCTGTTTTGCGCCCGACAGAACCACATGTGGACTTAAGAGGAAATCTGGGGCCGTCACAGGGTCTTTAGAAACATTCCAACAGTTGGTTACCAAGAGGTTACATCCTGTCACGTTATTTAGGCTTTGCACTCTATTTGCCCCTCGCTTGATGTTTAAGTCCAAGTACATTTGCTGTTTGTCATGACGCCGTGTCGTGTTACCATAGGAATGCATGGTGTATTGCAGTGGATTGACTTATTGCTGTTCCTCTAGAGTGGCTGCTTAAGAATAGTGAGTTGCTGGGTTTAGTGGCAATGAGCTTGTGAAAGTTGAAACATGCTTGAGAATAGTGAGTTGCTGGGTTTAGTGGCAATGAGCTTGTGAAAGTTGAAACATGCTTGAGAATAGTGAGTTGCTGGGTTTAGTGGCAATGAGCTTGTGAAAGTTGAAACATGCTTGAGAATAGTAGGTAGCTGGGGTTAGTGGCAATGAGCTTGTGAAAGTTGAAACATGCTTGAGAATAGTGAGTTGCTGGGTTTAGTGGCAATGAGCTTGTGAAAGTTGAAACATGCTTGAGAATAGTAGGTAGCTGGGGTTAGTGGCAATGAGCTTGTGAAAGTTGAAACATGCTTGAGAATAGTAGGTAGCTGGGGTTAGTGGCAATGAGCTTGTGAAAGTTGAAACATGCTTGAGCATAGTAGGTAGCTGCGGTTAGTGGCAATGAGCTTGCATAAGTGAAAAGCATCATCCCCTTCCAAAGTCAAACCTTGTCTACAAGCCTGCTTTCCTGGTCCAACTGTCTGTTTTTAAGACACTTCAGACAGAAACTTGAATGAAAGCTTATGGCAGCATAACTGTTGGTTTATGAGAGATCTTTGTCCGTCATTCAGCTTGACACATCCCCATACCTTGTGAAATCTCACAGCTCAAACAGTGCAATTGAATTTGAGTTATGCAATTGAATCTTAGACTATCCCTGCAGACTTGATTTAAAAAGACCAGGTGTTTCTGCTAGCGGATTAATTAAAGTATTTTCTTTGGAATTGTTTTGGCAGGCAAGTCAAGTTAGATGTTTTTTTCTTCTCAGACTAATACTCTGGTTTCATAAATAAATGAACACGTGGGTATGGCTAATAGGTGAGCTTCCCTACATCAGTTCTCATGTGACGTGTTTTTACCGCAGGTAGAGCAGGAGAACCCTGCCAAGAAAACACGTCTCGCCTGCGACGTGGACCACAACCTGATCTCCTCCACACCACAAACTGGCGATGTCCCCAGAAGGACCATCTCCAGGGTCAGAAGAAACTCCGTCAACGGGGGTGAGTTTGGAAACAACTGGAGGATTCATTGAGAGACTGGAACCAATGTCCTGTTGATTAATCAAACTATGCAGCCTTTTTAGAGGCTAGCTTGCCTTAATAAAGAGACTCTTGTTGTCCTCATTTGCTCCTTACCCTCACCACAGAAGCAACAAACCATGACACGGATAATAAGCCTGTGAAGCCCAACGGGAAGTTGGAAGAGGTGGCGGCAGAGACTTTGACCAGTCCGCCTAGAACCACTCTGTTGGGCACCATTTTTTCTCCTGTCTTCAACTTCTTTTCACCTGCCAACAAAAATGGTAAGTCCCTTCATTGGAAGGTTTCTGCAGAAACTTTCACTTTTGCAGAAACCTTTATTTAACTGCACTCATGTCAGTCTTTGTCAACAATTATTTTTTGTTTATTTATTTCCCCCTATATTTGTAAAGTCTCTAGGAGTAAATATTTAATTGGGACAAGGCCAATAATGTTCACAGCACAATTAGATGCCGGTCTTTCCCCCCCAGAATACTCTTATCAAATGTAGAATCACATTCTAAGATTTCCTGGAAATCTAAAATGTTTTCATCTGCATCCTGTGATGATCATGTTTTATATTAATATAAACATGAGGTTCCAAAGGAATAGGGAAAAACATTTGCATGTAACATTAACACCTTAGTCAAAATTCAACATTAATTTCAATCACATGAATAATGCACTTGCTGTTCGTTTAAAATCGTTGGTTTTTGCCCTCTTTGAAAAATGATGCTGTGCGATGATCAAATACATCAAAGTGACACGCAAACCCCGAATCTAAAGTAGCCGCGTGCTAATAAATGGATGCACTCTGAAACTGTACCATGGTCTTCATAGTACATTTTGTATTTTTAGTGGTCGCAGAAGTGAACATGGTAAAATCCTATATTAAGTAACTCAAGTTGGCCAATCAAATTGTTCAATGCAGTACGAAGGTCGTATGGTCAGTGGGCAGGTGTGGTCTGGAGTCCACAAGTGTAGTATTTAAAGACCAGTGTCTGTAACCTACGTGCCCTGGTAGGTTATTCTGCATACCGCGAGCAAAAGTAGACGGCTTCTGTCCAGGGATGGTGTTGTGGTGACGGGGAGCGGGAGGGCACGACACGGATGTGCATAGGTGGGTAGTGGAGCGTCTGCTATGAGCTGGTTTGGTGGGGGGTGGGGGGGGGGGGGGGGGGGGGGGGGGGGGGGGGGGCGCGATGCCTGGAGGTCCATGAGGCAGTGGTGTGTGTGTGTACATTCTGTACAGGGCTGTAGCAGAGGTCACCGGTCGTCTGTGAAGGCTGGGGATAGTGAGTTGTGTGCGAGCGGTGTCCTGGTCCACCAGTTATTTACAGGGCCTTCTGGATATGGCCAAGCGGGCTGAGGTGAGTAGGTGGGCCACTCATCCAGCTCAGTGACGTGCACTCCATGACGCCGCGGACATGTGCCTTATAGATGGTGGCTCGGCTTTCTGCGTTTTATCGGCCACTCTCCCCGGCGCGCCCGCTTTCTGATCCGCTCTTATGGAGATGTTGGAGAGCTATTTGGACCATGACAGTTTGCTGTCTGTTGTGACCGCAAGGATGTCAAGCTCCTTAGTTGTGGCTAGCTGGCAACCATCAAAGTACAGGTCCAGGTATAATGCCTGTGGTGTTACTGTGTGTTTTCATGGCCGTGTCGACGCTCCCTGTGGCGCCGTGGTAAAGGTCTAATGTCCCGTTCAGCCACGTCAGGGTCGGACTCCCCGGACCAGGCGATGGAGGCGGAGGAGATCGTCAAGCAGCTGGACATGGAGACGACGGAGGAGACCCCCACCTGCACTGCCACCTCCACTGAGGAGGTGTGTACGACCCTGCCCCTCTACCCCAGCGCCATGCTGCCACTCCTGCGACCCCTTCGCCCCCCTGATGGGGATGTTGAGGACGAAGAGGTCATCACAGACATGCCTCCTTTAACAGGTATCTGGCCTAATACCAGAAGACATTTCATTGTTGACCGATCAATTGCATCATTCTCACTCCTGTCCATTTTGATCCCGTCTCCTATTTTCTTCCCCTGTCTTCCCAGCCCCAGGCGCCCATCTGGAAGGAGGCTACGTGGAGGCCCAGCCCACAGCCCCCTCAGAGGGTACATATGAGGAGGACTGGGAGGTCTTTGATCCGTAAGGAAACGCTCTACAGTTCTTATTGGGCTTGTGAATACAGCAGAGAAAGCTGGTTCCAATACATGCACTACTGTTTTAAATCTTTTTCATTTTGCTTTTGTCCAGGTATTTCTTCATCAAACATGTGCCTCCGCTGACGGAAGAACAGCTTACCAGGAAGCCTGCACTTCCCCTAAAGACCCGCAGTACACCAGAGTACTCCCTGGTCCTTGACCTAGTAAGGGATCTTTACATGGAGCTCTTCTAACAGGTGGTCCTGAGGCTTCCTGGAAATGGCACATCCACTCAAAGGCTGTTAACACTAGAACCGCCAGGACCTTTTGTCCCCAAGTAACCGTCAGAGCCGAACGCCGTTTGGCATCATTAGCAAACGAATCATCCCTATTAGTATGGACATTCTCCCCTGCAGCATCACCATCCAGCCAGAGCATCAGTTCATCTACTGGGTCATTATCAAGCTATATAGAATAATCAAAAAAAGTCATCAATTACAGAATTTGTTTGTTTTAAATGATTAATGAATTTGAAAAATACAATGATAGCAGTTAAAAGCCAGCTATTGCCAACTAGTGTAAAACCCTGCAGTGAACAGGAAAATCTATTGAATGAACTCCATCAATTTTCTTTTAAATTGACAAGCTTTGAACGTGGCATATCAAAGTCAACTAAGTCACAGACCCCATTTGTAAAACAGTGAAAAAGTAGAATGGAATTATCGCACTGCAGTATAAATGACAACTGCAATGTTCCGTTAGATTGAAGCGAATACACCTAACAACTCAACACCAACACAATTAAAACAACCTACACAACCCCTCTATCTCGATGAAACGGTTTAAATAATGGCCTTATTAATTGCTGGCTATAATACGCCTACTGACTCAAGAGTAGCCTCGTACACAAGACAGCGTTTATGTCCGTAGTAGCGAGGAAGTACGCGTGAGCAGTAACATTGTTAGAAAGCTTGGGAGACTGCTTCTGTATGGCTTGACATTACTACTTTGACCAGTGCAATGTATGCCAGAAAGCATAGAAAAACAGAGGAAAAAGACTAGGTCCCTTTGTAGGCTTTCAAAACAGCGTGACGTTGTTGCTCTCTCAGGGAAGTTTATTTCCACGTTAGTGCATAAATCCAACCCAAGAGAAGTATTGGGAAAATAAGATGGCTTATATTACGTGTCTGGTCCTTTGCACTGGCACTGAAATTAGCCCATTTCAATGCAAGGATTCCTGGGACAGACCTGCAAAGGCGTGCTGTTCTTGTCACATAAAACCATTCTGACACTAGACCGCTAACAGGAGAACAGCTTGTTTTGCTTTGCTGCGCGCTTTGAGTCACTTGTCCAATCAGAAGTCTTGCGTGTTTTCACGACACCTTTGGGTGTCACCGTAGCTCACTTGGTACCCTCGACGAAGCAGGTATTAAGAAAAGTGGAAAAGCAAAAAAGCTGGTACCATGCAGTGGAAAAGCGCCATTAGATTACTGGCTAGAAAGATCTTTCTGTAGGTAGCATGAATAAGTTATCAAAATTCCGAGAGGTAATTAGAAAAATATGAGATATTGTTGGAATTTAGTTTTGTGAATAATTGTTTAGCCTTAAATGTGTTAAATATTCCACTTCAGTAAAATAAGCATAGAAAATTCATTGAGAGAATAGGATGTGTGTGTGTGAGATTAGTTTCTCTCTCCCTCCTAAAATAATGTAGATTTATATTTGATGAATTAGCCTACACAATTAGCTGAATCTCCTATTGAAAAACAGTAACCCATGTGATTGTAGCCTATACCATTTGTAATATGTTTCAATGATGGCCTAATTAAGTTTGCATTCATCTCGGAGTATTGCGCATTCATCCATGGACGTCATGCATTCAGTGAGGGGTGATTAGAGCCTGGGTATCGTTTGGATACTAATGCTAAGTGGTGTGGGCTGTTGGAGGATGAAGTTGGAAAACAGGGTAAAAAAATAAGTAATTCGTCTCTAAATAGTTTTCTCTTTGTCATTTTAGAATTCTGGCAACGGAGCAATGTAATATACCCCTATTTAGGAAAAGTCATGGATGGTGGCGTGTGTCGCTTTTCAAAATGGTTTTATTTTAATTACAAACTCAAATGCCAATTGGCGTAGGCATTTGGTCAAGTGGTTTGTTTAGTGTCTAATAACGTCTATTTGTTGTCCCACTAGGATGAGACATTGGTGCACTGTAGCTTGAATGAGCTAGAGGATGCAGCTCTTACCTTCCCGGTCCTGTTTCAAGATGTAATTTACCAGGTATGCACATTTTATATTTTACATTGAGGGAAGTCCTCATTTTTAAATCAGTCCTAAAAAAAATTTGACCTTTCCACCAGAGGGTGCTAAATATGTGGCTTTGTACCTCGCCACTATTGAACGCTGATGTGCAGAACAGGAGTTTAGTAGAAAAAAAGGTTTCTAAAAGATTTGTGTAGATGGCTGATGCTTTGCTCATCCAAAGGTATATGTGCGGTTAAGACCGTTCTTCCGAGAGTTCCTGGAGCGCATGTCCCAAATCTACGAGGTAAGCCACTCTACCTTTTCTCATTTTCATTTTGGTCTGGAAAGTTACTTGCTTTAAACTGAAGTGAGAAGCTGATTTCATTTCTTTTCCACCTTAGATCATTCTCTTCACTGCCTCAAAGAAGGTTTATGCTGACAAGTTGCTCAATATCTTGGACCCCAAGAAACAGTTGGTCAGGTAAGTTGAATAGTTACTTGTGACCCTTATTTAGAGGTCTTGTAGCCAGCCTACTATGTCAGATATGTTTTTTTATAGTCGAACCCCTCGCCTGAATGCTCGTTTATTGTTCTCTGTTTTAGTTAACCGGTATTAGCATTTGTTGTTTTGTAGAAATATTGACATACCTGGAGACTTGTTCATTTATTTGTTTTCCTCTTGTTCAATAATTTTAGGCATAGGTTATTTCGTGAGCATTGTGTCTGCGTACAAGGGAACTACATTAAGGACCTAAATATCCTTGGAAGAGACCTGTCCAAGACCATCATCATTGACAATTCACCCCAAGCCTTTGCGTATCAGGTAGGCCCCAAGTCATGTAATGTATTTAAATCTGCTCTTAGTAATTAGGCCTTTTCAAAAAGTAGATTGTTTTTAATCTACAATATTTTCCCAGTGCTTGTGGGTTTTTTGCACAATCCAGTACATCTTATTTGTCTGCTTCCAGCTGTCCAATGGGATTCCAATTGAGAGCTGGTTCATGGACAAGAATGACAATGAGCTTCTTAAGTTGGTCCCATTCCTAGTGAAGCTTGTTGAGTTGGTAAGGGCATGCTTTATTTAACATATTTTACTCAGGATCTGATGCGAATGTTCTGTTTTTTTTCTTCTGAGCAATAGTGTGCTTCAGCTTTCATTGAAATTGTCTTTGCAGTGGCCTCAACCTAAATTAATTTTCTGTAGCCAGCTACTGCTCTTTTCTGAAATGCAATGGTGTCTCCACTGACAGAAATGATTGCTTCAAAATAACACTGACAAACGATTAAAATATTTAATCGCACAACCATAAGTAAGCAATAGTTATTAAACGTAACATGTCAAATTTGTCCGTACACAAAAAACTGTGTGTTATGTTAAAGACATACCTTTGTTCTATTGCAGGGGGAAAACACCTGTATGTTTTATTTATATATATATATTTTTTTAAATGAGCTGTAATTAAAAGCTTGTTGTCCTTTTTTTCATTCAGGCCTTTGTCCAGTTAGCAATGCAAAGTTATGAGGCTTTCTATTAACGTTTGTGGCTAGTATTAAGGATTGTTATAATACTTGCCAGCATGAGTCGAACTAAGTGTCTGTCTGTTTTGGCAATGTAGGTTGTTCATAATCAAAAAGTGGGTTGACAACCAAAGTGTGAGAAAGTATAGTATTATTTGTGCTACGGATGATTTTGAGGGTAAAAAGGAAGAATACATTAACTGTGACAACTAATGAGCTCATTGAAGTTAATCGCATGTGTTTACTTTGGCAGCTCTACTTTGATAAGATAACTTGGGATTGTGGCAATGAGGCCCTTAATCACCTTCACGTTACTCAGATCGATCATCTGTTTGTCTTATCTTGTTAAGCAGCAACATTCATTCTTAGTGTAATGACATGACGGGCATAGTGATTGCTAGCAGGTACATAGATGGGTAGCCATAAATGAATCTGACTGGGCGGAAGTACATCAACCGCTACATTACCTTAAACTTCTTCGCTTTGTGGCATTGATGATTTATGTCTTTCTCTTGTGCTCCAGAATGAGGATGTGAGGCCACACGTTCGAGAAAGGTTTCGCCTGCATGAGCTTCTTCCGCCAGACTGATCCCCGTTATGGATGGACACATTTTGACAGTAGAAATAACCATTAAATGAACCAACACAGACATGTAAAAAGCCCTTATTGGATTACAACTATGACATTGTCATTACTGTTGAAGTTATCGCTTTTTTATTTTATTTTTTATCCCACATTGTTTTTGTAATTTATAACAAAATACAAAGTCTCAAATGTAAACAGCGTCTGGTCAAAAGAATTTCTAAATACACATGTATAATATGTATAGATCACATTACTGTGGGCAAGACCAAGAAGACTCCTCCTTTTGACTGGCTTTTTCAGGAGCGAGTTCTTTCTCCCTTCTTGCCATCGGAGGGGCCAAGGTGCTGTCTGCCTGGTTGGATTAAATGTGTAAGTTGTCAGAAGAGGATCACATTTGTTCCCTTTGGTGCTTTCACGGGACTGTTGACAGGGACTCTCATTGGCTACAGACCAGTTTCAACAGGAATGGGCAGTGAAGTGTGTGTATAGACACTTTCTTTCCTTCCATCTTGGTGTTTTTTACATTTTTTACCTGGTTCTCATTATGCATTCCTCTAGCTGATTTAAAAAATATATATATTTCTTTTTTGTAGACATTGAAACTGCTGTTGGTTATTTGACCCAATTTCTCACTATCAATGAAAAAAAACAGTTCTGCCTACATTGTTTTATAATTGGAATGTGTAGGTTTAGTCCAAGCCTGGTTTTTGGAAAAAAATATTGATGTTATGACAGGATATTCCACTGTTATTAAATTGAATAATCCAGAACTTCCTGTTTATTTAGTTTGGGTGGAAGTACTAGTTTAAACCATAGTGACTGCTTTGTGTTTGAAATCAGAGGACACTTTGCCAATTATCAGTCAGTTAGTAGGACTTTGAAGAAATTGAGTGACCGTTAACCTTAGGGACTAAATGTTTCTGCTTTTAAGTGAGGTGCTACCTGCAGTCTTTTACAGTAATATTACATTTGTTATTCATATTTCAGTGTATAGTTTTTATTCTTAATGTATATGTCTAGTAATGCATTCTAACTAATATAGCATGCCCCCCTGCCTCCCCTCTTCATTACTGGGGGAGATGGATTGCTGGGACCTGACACAGACTCATTGTAGCACCAGCAGCATATAAACAGTAAGCCTCATCACTGTGGTTTAAACCAATCCTGCAGTTCTTTTTATTTTAGAAATTCATTTTATTTTGTTCATTGAAAATGCAGTTGAAAGAAGCATCGTTGAAAACCCTTCATTATGAATGTCTGACAATATCTGCCTGGACCTGGGAGAGTTGTAGAAAATTTACCATGATGCATTGCCATATATTGTACCTAGTCTGCCATTGTGGTATTTTATGTGGCCTAACCAGACCATAGACACTTTATTGAGTAAAGACACCGTAGGGAAATAGAAAATCACGCTCAAAACGGTTGCCCTTCCATGGCCATTTTGCCCTTCTGTTTATATTATCGACTTGTATGTTTGCTGGTCGTTTATGGTGCCAAACAATCCTCCTAACATGATCAAACATCGCCACCCATCAAATTTTATTTCTTATTTTAAATATAGAGCCATAGTGTTTATGTCAAGAGACAATCAAGCCTCTAAGCTCAACACTAAAGTCTGAAAAGCAATTCTGGTATGTTAATGTTATGTTGTGTTTGTATTGGTCTTAATTGTACCCTGTGAATCCAGATGTGCCCTGGCCCGTATTTCCCCTGCTGACATGTCATTTTGCCAAACATTTTAGACTGATTATAAACCCTGTGAATTTTCCTGTACTCGTAGCCTCCTATTTCTCCTTGCCTTCTGCCTTCATGGTAATTATATACTGAACTGATGGGTAAAACCTTTACAGGGCACAATGTTTTTCTTACGCATTTGTGAAATATGTCCTGACCATGAATGTCATTTTGGTGTCATGCTCTATCCCACAAAAGGGATAAGAAATGGAGAAATGGAAGTCCATGATCCCAAGGATCTATACATTTGCTTGATTTTTGGCTACCTCTTAGATTAATTTGTTAATTACAGGCACATGTTTTTACCCCTTTCCTTCCTATATAAATGTAACATTTCTGTATATGCAACCTAAATCCACACCCTTCAGCAGTTGGTTGAGAGTTGGCCCATGAGGATCTTAGGATAAACCTGCTCCTTTCAGAGGGCCTGGCACTTTTCTGTCAAGGGAGAGCTTATACTTGGTGTAGTTGTTATAAAAGCAGTCTTTCTTTGTTTGGGTGGAGGTATTTGATATGTACATCCATTTCATTTTTTATGTGCATTATACCAGTTTTACTGTACAAAAAATATTGTACTATACATGCAGCTTTGTGTAAAAAAACAAAAAACAACAAACAAAAACAATCCTTTAAGGAATCTTTTTGTATTTTTGATTTCAAAGGCATGTCATATCTACTTTTTAAATGTATTAATGAAGATTTAACTTTACATCAGATGGAGTGTTTTTCTTACAAATATCTGTGTATGTATGTTTAGTTAGCACAATGTCACTGAACTGTTGGAAACCTAGCATGTAGATTATAAGCTTGTTTTGTGGAAAAAGCCCTGAATTAAATTTTTATCATGGCACTTTTTCTGCAGAAAGAAAAACGCTTTGTTTTAATTTTTCTTTTCTCCTGCCATTTTACTTGCAAGAAATGCTATACGTGCTTAATAGTTTAACTCTTTAAGACCTCTTTGTTATTGTTGTAAAATTACATACCAATTACACTGAAGTATTGAACTAAGTTTTAAAGATAAACCATCCAGCATATTGTTTTTCTTTCCTATTGAACATTGCATTGTTCCTCTCGAGTATAACGCTGTGTTCCCCGTTGTATTCCGTCTATAATCTTCAAATTTATTTTACCAAGGGATTATAGAAATTGGTGTTTTCGTTAATTTCTTATTCAACTAAAACCTGCTGGACTAGTACGTTCATACAGTAGCACACCATGCACATGTTCACTAGTTACGGTGAGACCTAGCCACACTTGAACATAATGGTATAATTTTAACCTTTCAAACAGCATAATAGCCTATTCCTATTTCGTAACTTTGTATATTCATGAGGTGTTCTTTTTTTCGTATCTTGAAATGACATCCTAGTCATAGTGCAACCAATAGATTAGGACAGTCAACACCTTGTCCGGAGTCTTCGTTGTGCTTTGGAGACGAGGCTCTAGTTACAGACAATGTACTGACCTATTAATATTTCAGTCCTCAGTCCGTGTTTGTTTGCAAAATCCGTTCTGTGTATTTCCGTTTGCAACTGCATTTTTATTCTACTAGTGCATGGATAAAGTTTCAGATTGACAACCGATAGTCGAGGTAGCGTAGATACCGTATGCACTTCGCCCACCATACCGCCTAGTTGTTGGGGCATCTTTACATTTGCACTATTAAGCTATTTGAAGTTCTGTCCCCCAGGGCAGAAGGTAAAGCTGCTTTTAAAAATACGGTTGTTAGATATTGCTTACTGGAATGTAAGAATCCAAGGATGTCTGTCGTTATGAATATAACCGTGCCAGTAAGATTTTAATAAACATGAATGTTTTTCTGAATAACCTAGATTAGTTAGAAATTTGCCCTAAATTTTGAGATGGTGCATCTAATACAGGTTGGACTACTCTTGGCTGTAAGCATCCTTGGTAAGTACCCGTAGGCTACTACCATTTTTCTGACATTGATATGTTAGGAACGTTGAATTAGCATATTTTAACGAAATGTTTGTTCATATTCTGCCAAACCATCCTACAATTTGGTCTGTTATGTTTTATTATAGGCATGGTTTGCGATGCCGCCAGACATGTGCGCTCCTCGCCTGGCTCTTTATCCACTAAAGGTCCAGACGAAAGTACATTTGACAGAAACATTGAAGCATTGATTAAACAAATCCACGCATTATCCAACGAAAACCTGAACTCTGATGCAGATGTAAGGAGTAGTATCAGCCAAGAGTTCGAACTGTCTGCGGACACAAATGTCACAAGTGGTGGTCTTTCTGGCACCATGTTAGATGGCCTTGATTTAAGCGCTTATTTTGCTGTCCTGCGCAGCGTACTTACCATGTATGGACCTCTAGTGCACGACGGATTATTTGCAAACCTCCCGAAAACCTTTGTGTGTGTTTCGTCTGGGAGAACGGATTGTGGCTTTGAGGCAGAATTAATGAAGACTTTATCACTTGAGCTCGGAAAACCACTACTGTCGTTGTTAACATCTGTCAAATCTCAGACATGCAGAAGAAGCAGTACAAGTTCAGAATTTTTTAGATCCTGCCTCAGATTTGAAGATTCTACAGTGGAGCAATTCAGTGCTTTTCAAGAGATGGTAATGGCTGCTTTATCCCATCTACCCATATCAGAACATTTTTTATTTGCTGGGACAAGTCTAATAGACATGATACTGCCTACAGTGGTGAAATATGGTTCAGAAATGGTGGCCACATTTATCCAAATCCCAATTGATTATTTAAAAATAGCATTACAATTTGGAGTTCCAGTTCCAAGTCTGGACCAAAGTGAGCAATGTCAGCAAGGTTAGTCAATTTTCTATAGCATAATTTTAATATCTTCCACTTCCACAAAATATGCGTTTCTATGTATTGTTCTGGAAAATGTTTTGCACTTTAATAAGTATTTTTCCTGCTTTTTGTATAGGTGATCTGAAGCAGCTCCTCATGTGGTAAGCTATTGGGTGTGAAACTGAGTGAGCATGAACAAAGGGGTGCATTTCCTTGAGACCCTAAGATCACAGGTCTTTTATTGATCTCATTTCAGGGAAACAATATCTATATTCTTTCTAACAAATTATACATTCCATTCAGGGGTGTAAGTCACAACATGAACTGGTCCCTTGGTGACTCCATCCTGGACTTGTTCCTTACTCCAGAGTCAACCCTGTGCTCCTACCCCGGACCAGGCTGCCAGAGCCCCCCTGCAGTCTTTTTCAGGCATACCCTGGAAGCATCAACGGACAGCCATGCTGCCATGCTGGGGTGTGACCCCGACAACCTAGCCCATTTTAACAGTACCCTTTGTGCAGACATTATCGCAGCAGGGTTGCAGAGTTCCCCGGCGCTATACACATTCTGCAATGCTCTCAGTATCCTCAACTCTACTGAGGTGGAACAGGTGTGGGGTAACACCTGTCGTGTTGTCCAGGCTCTATTGTTACCTCTCCTGGAAGACTGGCCTGTCTGCAGTGGGGACACCACAGATCCCCCAGGCTCAAGGGACTCCAGGTCCCTCAGCCTCAGCCAACTCCTATGCAGCTATGACAACTGGACCAATCATGCCAATGAAGTAGACGCAGGCCTGGTCTCTCTGTGTAGTGAAAATGACGGGGTAACATTCATTCAAGCGGTGTGCACCAATTTCCAGCTCATGCAGGCGTTGGCGGCCAATCCTCTTAATAGTTGGTTATGGAATTTCTGTGTTAACTCCTCTGAGGGATTTTTAGTGAGTCAGTTCTGTAGGTATGAAACATGGACCGAGTCAGTGGACCCGTCAATGGTGGGGTTCTGCTGGTTCCAGGATAAGGAGAGGCTGAACAATGTACTCTGTGAAAACCTGGACTTTTTCACAATTGTGTTTTCCAATGTTGAGGACATCTGGATTATTCCGAATTGTACAGAGGCCCCGACAGATCCAGACAGGAACTCTCTCGTGGTGGCTTCCTGTCGGTACTCTGATTGGCACAACGGGATGGATATTACTACAGACATTATTTCCTTTTGCATCCAGTATGATGACCAGGGCTTTGTAGAGAATGTGTGTGCCAATGCCACCTTTCTGAATGAGCTGCAACGTAACCAAGCTTATGTCTGGGTAGGAGACTACTGTAAAACTGTCTTTCTTAACCCCGCACCCACCGACCCAACTGTGCCGTCCAGTGGACCAGACGCGTGCAGCCACACTGACCTGGCTCTCTGCGCTGCACTGGATTCTCTGAACTTAACTCAAAAGGTTTGCGCCAATGCAACGGTGCTCCAGAACCTGCTAGCCAACCAGTACAATTCATGGCTCTTGGCCTATTGTGTTAATCACACTGGCCCCAGTGGTGGGGGTGGGCAGGGTGGACACCTGATTGGGTCTAAGCCAGTGAAACAGTGCCAGTATTCCAACTTGACCATAGCACTCCCCGATGCAGGTCTACTGGCCCTGTGCTGGGACCACAATAATGATAGCTTTGTCTCCTCCATCTGCCCCAATGCTGCCCTCCTCTCTTTGCTTAATGAGCCCTCAAGCATTTGGGTGGGCACACTCTGCACCACCTACAACTTCCCTCATCAAAATACCCAGAACCAGATCAACAGCACCTTCACAAGCCAACTCCTTTGCAAATATGACAACTGGACAGATCATGCTAGTGATTTGGACTCAAGCCTGGTGACTCTCTGTAGTCTGAATGACAGGAAAGCATTCTCTGTAGCGGTGTGCAACAATACCCTGCTACTCATGGCACTGGTTTCCAATCCTCAAAATAACTGGCTGTGGGATTTTTGTGTTAACTCATCTAAAGGACTTGCTATGAATCAGATGTGTAGTTATTCAAACTGGATGACTGGGATTGTGGACCCATTAGTGCTGGGGCTCTGCTGGCAACAAGACCAGATGGGATTTCAAAAGAATGTGTGCTGCAACGCACTCCTGGTTGAGAAGTTAACCTCTGAGCCCCTGAACAAGTGGCTCTTGTATGCCTGTGTCGACAACGAGACCATGAACATCCTGCCAAAGGTGTGCCGGTACTCTGACTGGAACCAGCCCGTCATCGTAGACATGACTGACCTGGCTCTCTGTGCTGAGCTGGACCCTCTGAACTTCACTAAGAAGGTGTGTGCCAACCCCACTGTGCTCCAGAACCTGCTAGCCAACCTGGACAACACATGGTTGGTGGCCTATTGTGTTAACCACACTGGTCCCAGTGGTGGAGGTGGAGAGGGAGGACACCTGACAGGGTTCAAGCCAGCAGATCAGTGCCAGTATCTCAGTTGGACCGTAGCACTCCCTGACCCAGGTCTCCTTGCCCTGTGCTGGGACTATGACCACGCCAACTTTGTCTCCTCCGTCTGCACCAACGCTGCGCTTCTCTCCTTCCTTACGAAGGAGCCTTCCAGTCTGTGGGTGGGCACAGTCTGCACCCCCTACATCAACGGAACCAGGCAAGGCCGAACCAACAGCACCTCCACAGACACTGAGCCCTGCCTGGTCAGAGACATTTTAAAAAGGCTGAACTGGACCTGTACTACAGACTTGAGCTCGGCCTGTCAGCCAGGCTCCGATCAGACTCAATCTTTGCAGCTGTTGCTGCGCTGTGGCTTGGCTGTGCTGCGGCCTCGCCTGAAGGCGCTCCTGACCACACAAACGGCCTCCTTTTTGGACCAGGCAACCAGCCTGACCGTGGTGCTGCTGGTGGCCCTGGAGGAGAGCCAGATGATCTCTCTAATGGTGACGGAAAGCATCCGTTTCAGTGTGCTGGAGTCTGTGGTCCTGTATCTGGAGAAGGAGACCGACTTTGAGAACAAGAGGGTCCTGCTGCAGTGCTTCGGGGTAAGTGTGCTTGTCAGGCTGCTCTCAAAGCTCTGCTGAGGAAATTTGGGTAATCTATCATTTTTGGTGTCATATTGCTGTTTTTGCTTTTCAAAGTGTTTGTTTGTTTGACAACATTTGGAACAGACATTTTATTTCTTATTTATTCTCGTCTCATGTAACTGACTTCTCAGAATAAAGATATTTAATGTTGAGGTAATTAATAACCTATCAATTACCAAGACTGGTTATGTTGTGGAATTGACCCCAGGTCCAATGACCATGAACAGGTGGGGCAGTCACACACCTGTAATTGATATTGGATGTGAAATCTCGTCCTCGGGAAGAGATTAACTGACTGACATTGATGCGATTGTTAGAATGTCTCACTAACACTAATCTCTACTCACATAGGTGCTTTGTTAATTCTGTTGTTCGTCTTGTTTGTTTGTTCATAACAGAAAGTGCTGACGAGCTTGATGCAAACAGGACGAGATGTGACTAGTGACAGGTTTTTCCTCATCAAGGTGACAGAAGTAGAGCTTGTAATTATTTTGCCTGCTTCCAACTTTAAGTGTTATTAAGGATAAGAGTCTTATACATGGAAATAGATAAAACATATTGTTGTGTTGGTGCTTATTTTAATTTGTCTTCCTTCCAGTTTTCTACACACTGCAGAGTGGGATTGTCCTTATTACTATGAAATAAAATGTTAGTTTTATAATGTTAATGTATAATATCTAACTTGAATAAGTCTTAATCTTCGAGCTAACACTGGTGAATGTTCAAGTGTCAGTAAAATTACCCTTGGAATATTTTCGGCCAATTTTGCACCCTTAGATTTGGCAATATTTTTATATTTGTCTTTACAAAATGGACATCAATTGTCTAGTGATGTCACAAATATTTTATTGGATTTAAGCCACATGAGGTAATTTACCTTTTTTATTGTTTAGCCACTCCATGATACCTTTGTTTGGGTGTGCTTTGTGTCACTGTCATGCTGTATGGTGAACTTCTGTCTTACTCTCTCAGCTTTCTTGCAGAAGATTTCAGGTTCTCCTCAAACACATTGCTATACTCTCCGTTAAATGTTTCCTCTCCTGAAAAGAGCCCCAATCCCAGACAATAAGACGCATCCAGATGGTGTTCTTTGAGCGATGTGTTGGGTTTGTGACAAATACGAGTAATTTTTTTGCTTTGCAATTCACTACGCAACAGGGGGAAATTACAGAATCTGCTAAATGATCTTGGTATACGATTTTGGAGGTGATTGGTTATAACCAAGCTAGAGGTATTTAGGATTGAAATTTAAGGAGGGTGAAGACCATTCCAGTCACTATATTTTATTTGTTTTTATATATACCCTGGCTTCAGAAAGTATTAACACCCATTTACTTTGTACACATTTTGATGTGGTATTGCCTGAATATATAAATGATTAAACAGATTTCTTTGCAATCAGTTTACACACAATTCCCTATAATTACATAATAAAAACGCAATGTAAGTATTCAGACCTATTGCCATCCGACTGAGGTGATGATTTATCTGTCAACATGCAACAACCCAAAGAACACCATCAACACAACACTGGAGTGATTTCAGGACAGGTCTGTGAATGCTCTTGAGTGATCCAGCCAAAGCCCTAACTTAAACCCTGTTGAAAATTTGTGGGGAGACATGGAAGATCTCAGTTGACAGACACTCACTATCCAGCATGAAGGAGTTTGAGTGGATGTACAAGTTATACATAATGCATTGATCAGAATCTTTGTGATGATAAACTTTTTTTTATTTATTTCTGTCCCAGGAGTATTTTCGTATCCCTTTGGCCAGCCTCGGGGCAGTGCTAAGTGCAGTGGACTTCGCCACCGTCAGAGAGATCACACAGTACTACAGCCGGAACCAGGCATCGCTGAAGGTCAACAGACACATCAGACAATAATTATTATGCTATTTTGCTGATATTTAAGCATATACAGCTCTGGAAAAGTCAGGCCTCTACAAAATTATAAGTTTCTCTGGTTTTGCAAGTAACAGGTATGTGTTTCAGTAAAATAAATTATTTTTTTATTCTATAAACTACTGACAACATTACTCACAAATTCCAAACAAAAATATTGTCATTTAGAGTATTTATTTATTGAAAATAACAACTGGTCAAAATAACCAAAATGGATGCATTGTTTTCAAACCTCAAATAATGCAAAGAGAACCTTCATATTAATTTTTCCCCAATTTTTTTTTTTTTTAACTTAGGAAAAGTTCAGAATTCTATACTTGGTGGAATAACCAGATTTTCATTACAGCGTTCATGCGTCTTGGCATGCTCTCCACCAGTCTGTCTTGTTGTTGGGTAACTTTATGCCACTTCTGTCACAAAAAGTAACTCTGCTTTGTTTGAAGGCTTGTAACCATTCATCTTCCTCTTGATCAAATTCCAGAGGTTTTCAATGGGGTTCAGGTCTGGAGATTGGGCTGGCTATGATCAGGTCTTGATCTGTTGGTCCTCCATCCACACCTTTACTGACCTGGCTATGTGTCATGGAGCATTGCCTGAAAAAAACAATTCTCAGACTTCGGGAACATTGTCAGAGCAGAAGGAAGCAGGTGTTGTTCTAGGATAACCTTGTATTTGGGTTGATCCATGTGTCCTTCACAAAGACATCTGCCTGATTCCAGCCTTGCTGACGCATCCCCAGAACATCACCAATTCTCTGCCAAATTTCACTGTGGTTGTGAAAAACTGTGGCTTGTAGGCCTCTCCAGGTCTCTATCTAACCATTAGATTACCATATGTTGG
Organism: Esox niger; assembly: GCA_016801105.1. Lineage (NCBI taxonomy): Eukaryota > Metazoa > Chordata > Actinopteri > Esociformes > Esocidae > Esox > Esox niger. The sequence continues at coordinate 70,162 of JACXGJ010000756.1, read as the reverse complement.
GCAAAGCTGAACATTTGGCTCATCAGAAGATGACCTGTCTCCATTCTTCTATGGTCCAATCCTTATGGTCTTTTGCAAACTTCAGCCTGGCTCTTCTTTGCTTCTCATTGATGGACTTTTTTTGGAGCGTTGTACGACTTCTGCCCTGCCCTGTTTTGAACCATCCTCACTGTGCACTTCCCCCCAGCTGCTGTTTGTCGTTCTTTTTGTAGGTCACTTGATGTCATTCTATGGTTGTTCAGAGACATTTGAATGAGTTGACGTCATCTCGGTCAGTGGACAGTCGTTTTCTCCCTCTGCCAGTCGATAGCTTTGTTGTCCCCAATGTCTGTTGCTTGACCTTGTACTTTTCATTTCAACTCTTGTCATGCTGAATAGTTATTTTTTTCATTCAAATTACCTTTAAGGTACTACTTGCACTGTTTTTGCCATCCAGTGTGTCCTATTGCAAATGGATAGAGATGACCACTACAGTGGTTTTTATGCTTTTCCTTGTTACATTAGATTTGGTTCAGGTAATCACCCAATCAGTACCCCATTAAGTAAAATGTGGTGTCCTTGTGTTGGAATTTCAGACACTGGAATGGAATGGCTGCCATACATGTAGAGATGCTGATTTAAGAAAAATTAGGAGTGGTATCTTAATTTGTTCCAGAGCTGTATGTTTTACATATGGGTGGTCACAGGCATAACATCTACTATCCTGAGATACCCAGAACCCATATATTAAATGGTTGTTTGATTACTAAATTATTTATCATAAAATGTAATAAGATTAAACCTTCAGTTCTACTATACATGTTAACACAGGATAATCTCTTTTCTCTCTTTCTTGGTTCCAGCTCACTGAGGACTACATGAGCACCATGATATCGGTGTTCTTCCAGACCCAGTTGGTCAGAGATGGGAACCTCTTTCCTGAACTGGCCCCCCTACTGGCCAAAGCCAGCCCTGCAGACATCCAGTCACTCCCCTCCTTTCAGACCTACTCCATTGTGTACGTTTACTAGCTTTGAGCTGATGTCAAGCCATTATCATTTCGTAGTAGTCATGTCATTTTGTCTCTGGATAAGCGCGTCAACTGAATTTCGGCAATGTAATGTGCTGTGTCTGTAGTAATGAATGGAAATAGATTGTTTCAAAGAACGGTTCATAAGCCCGAATAGGCCAAAACTGTCTGTGTGGGATTAGCTTTGATAAGTACAAGCTGAAGTTCATCCTTAATGTAAAAATAATTATTTGGGGATATTGTTTTCAAGTATTGGAATTCAGTTTTTGTAAAAACGACAGCAACTTTGTGAGTGTAATCAAGGTTAGAACTTCTATTTTGGAATTCGCAGTGTACACAATAAATGTTCCGTCCCGACAACCATCCTCTTGACATGTTTGATTCTAGCTGCCTGTCCCTGTTTAGAGTCAAATGTCATTGATCAATGCAATTAATCATCTACTCTATACAGGCATAGTAAGGACAAATTAAGTGATTGCGTATTTTAACTATTGCTGTGTCCATCATTATTATAGGATCATTGAAGTCTCAGAAAAAGTCTGACTTTCCCAGTCAGATTTTTTAACTCTTTGATGCTTAGAGAAACAGCGTAGCAATTTCTTCTCTTACGTGTTTGTCTTTAGGATAAAGACCATCAACAGCAACATTGGGAGCCTGTCCACGGAGCAGCGCCGGGCCTTCGGAAAGTGGTACAGCCAAGCTGTCAGCTCCTTCAACATAACAGCTGGTGGCCTCTCCTTCATCCGGGACACTGGTAACCTGACCGTCTACTTGCCCTTCCAAATCTTCCAGCACCTCTCGCCTGCTCAGGTAACAGACACGACACCTTGCTGTGAAACCAGAGTCTCACCAGCCACAGCCAGGGACTTGTCTGGTCAAAAGGCCTCCATTGTATCAGCTGTGTTTGACCGAAGCTAATGTTCAATAAGTAAACATCGGAACACATGAATTAACAATGGCTATGTGGAGACTAGTAAGACATCTTTAAATGCTTAAATGGGAATATAATGAGAGGATGTAATTTCACTGTGCAAAATTGTGTGTCTGTAAACAAACCAAACAGTGTGCGTTCTCATTGATGTATTGAATTTACACGGTTTACAGTTTTAGAATTGAGTTAAATTAAGGCGGTTTCATCATTGTGTGAAATTAAGACTGTATCCGGTTTCATCATTGTGTTCATTTTAGACTGTATATGTTGTCATCATTGTGTTCATCCTTACGAACCCAACATCTCAGTATGTTGTGTTTTTCTCTTCTAGCTGTTAGATGGAATAAACATTTTACTGGTGAACACCCTAAGCCCTCTCCAGCAGCAGTTTGTGGCTGAGAGCCTCATAGGCACCTTCAGAAATCTAACAGCAGAGCAATTCAGAAAGTCAGTGTTACAGAATTTCATTGGTGATTCATCATTTGGATTCAAACAGCAAATTTGTTTTCGGTTGGAACAGTTGGTGTCTCGGGTGACATGATCCAAAAAATGTTTTTCAGGCTTGGTAACCTGACATGTCTGTCAGACCCAGTGGACCTGCTGCTTTACAGAAACACAAACGTCTTCTCAGTGATTCTGGATGACGTGAGGACATGTGTGATCCAGGGCCGCAGTGTCACCAGTGACATGGTGAGTTGAGCTGCCACTGACCCAGAGACTCGTGCTCCTCACGCTGGAGCTGTGGGCTGAACGTCTTGTGTTTGCGTTGTGCGTCTACTAAATGTGTGTGCGTTTAATTCTTGTGATAACCCCTTTCCAGATATTCAGCTTGTTCCTGAATGTGAGTGACCTTCAGTCTCCAGGCTCCCTCTCTGCTGACCGTTTGTCTCAGCTGGCTCCCTTTTTGCCCTGGTTGGGGGTGAGCGTCCTCCAGAAGCTCAACCAATCCCAGCTCAACACTGCACTAACAGCCCTCTCCTCGGTGCCCTTCACACCTTCACAGGTAGAGAATCATCGTCGGACATCACAAGCATCCTCTCAATGGAGTCAGAGATGCAACAAAAAAAGATAGATTGGGACAAAAAGAACGTGCCCTACCTTCTGTTTTTTTTCCCCATGCCTGACTGGGTTTGCTGCCCTGTAACAGAGGGTGCTGTTGTCCATGGGGGTTGATGGGTAAGGTATTTGTGACAGCTGACAGGCAGGTGACTGACCTCAGGTGGGTTAAGGTTTTTTTTGGAGGAGCTTGAGCCTTTGATTACAGTACTGTCCCCACGTTGTTAACCGGTGTCTCCTGACGGCAGCCTGCCATGTGCCATAAAGGCAGAGTGACCAGACATCCAGTTTCTCCCGGGACAGTCCCGTATTTCAGTCCGTTTTCAGTTGTCCGGACTTGATCTAAAAAAAAATTTTCACTTGATTCTGTTTTTTTTTTAATTGGTCCTACTTAATGTGACAGGATGTCATGATTTGCCTCCACTGTCAGTCTTGGTTCCTTATTCTTTTCACACTATGATCCACCGGACTCCACACCCACCTTACCAAATTAGTAAAAGTGAGTAGGCACAATTCTGTTATTACAGTTGTTGCTGTGTACACCTGAAACATGGGCTGTGTTAATTTTCCAGAGCTAATATGTCTTCTGGAGTGCAAACACTATTTTTGTTGTTGTTTCAATCCAAGCATTAATTTGTCACGTATGCAATGTTTTGTTATAGTACAGCTTTTAGAGTGGCAGAGAGACCCATTGTGTTGTTCTGAGGGAAACACTCTTTTACACTCTTCAATCCAAATAATTCAGTACAAACACAAGTTGATGTACAGTAAAATTGTGTGTGTGTGTGTGTGTGTGTGTTTAAGGTCTAACTATATTTATGAGGACCAAATGTCCTAATGAGTATAGTGAAATCACAAGAAATTGGACTCATGGGGACCTTTTGCCGGTCCCCATGAGGCGGAAGTCAATTTCTGGCTCAGGGTTTAGGTTTGAACATACAATTAATTTTAGAGTTAGAATTGGGGTGTCTTTAAGGTCCAGGCATTGTTGGTTAAGTTCAGGGTTAAGGTTAAGCATTATACCTAGGTAAAGTGTAGGCATAAATGTTACTTTATTGAGGTTAGGGTTAGGGCTAGAGTTAGATTAGGGTTAGGTTAAGGTTAGGATTAGGGTAAGGGTTAAGGTTAGGTTTAGGGTTAAGTTTAGGGCAAGGGCGCATGCAATTTCTATTTTCTGGTCCTCATGAGCTTAACTGTACAAACGCGTGGGTGCGTGCGTGCTCATTGGGGGGAGAGGGGTGAAATGACTGTCCTGTATTTCACCCTATTGAATCAAGTCATCCTGTATAAAGGTTACTCATAGATCCTGGACAAAAGCAGTATCAGAGCAGGGAATGCTGCTTGTATTTACATCTCTGAATTGAGAATTCTTAAACATAGTTAAGACAGGACATTATATTCGTTTTTGTTTTGTCTTTCATTCTAGGCTGGTGTAATAGTGGACAAAGTGTCTCAAGACAATAATGTAAGTAGACTTTTTTTTTTTACGTGAGCTTCTACTTTTGACAGAGTGCAAACCAAACTAAAGTACGTAATGTCTCAGATAAGTTATGGGAAATTTTGTAGTGTGTCTGCTTTAGTGTCATTGTTCAATGCATAGTTCCTGCACAGTCTATTCTGAGCCAGCTGGCACAAACTAGCACAGTCCCAACTGGCCCAGGGTTGTTTCAAGGACACGTCATCTCAGTCCTGTCAAGATGAATGGTTACTGTCTCAATATACACCAGATGACTTCTTCCTGTGTTCGCTTTGTCTCCTATTGCAGTATGTTGTTACGAAATACTGTCAGTTTTCCTTTGTATACACTTTCCATTTGATATGATTAATATATGTGTTTGAATATTAAGGAGAAATTAATAGACCAACGTCCCCCTCCCCAGCTGGCTCTCCCAGGGCAGCTGCAGAAGCTGGGCTCTCTTGTGATTGGTGTGAAGGTGGAAACCCTGTGGAGCCTGACGTCTGACACCCTGCTGTCCTCCCTGCCAGACATGGCTCTGCATGTTCCCGGCCTCAACCCCCCTCAGGCCAACGCCATCACCACCAAACTCTGGGTACAGCCTGAGAGAGGCCCACTGACACAAATCCTCACAAACATCCGCGTTCACTTGCGCTAATAAAAGCAACACAGTGGAAAGGTGCATGGGGAAATGGGTCAGCTGTACGACGCCGCTGTTCTCGGCTCAGGGTGGAACTGTGTTCACATGGCTCTGTCTGTGGGCCTGCCTGACCATTAGCAACAAAGAGTGGATGAAGAAGAGCAGAGTAGGGCAGGGCAGGTTAGAGGTGGACATCAGCTGGCATGGCCAGGTGAACCCTGACCCCTTGCACATCAGCTGACAATGATGTCTAAATGATCTCTCATTGGTCTGCCCAAGTTGTTTTTTTAATGATTTGTGTTTTGTCAGAAGCTCGTTCAGTTCTGACTGAAATCCTTTGTACGTACAGTCTGTTGTGTCTCTGTTGAAATGGGAATTGTTTTGTCACAGTATGGTTGTGTTGCTTGTCGTGTATAGGTCTCACCAAAGGTGACAGGCTGGTTGGATAAGGTGGAGCCCCTGCTCTCCAGCACCCCCCTGCTTTGTGTCATGACCAGGGCTCATGACCTGCTGGCCAATGTCACTTCAACAGCCAGACAAGCCTGGAACACTCAGCAGGTACAGTCCAGGAGGTCACTCCTCTATGGTGGATTTTCTGGCTGACTTTGTTCTTTAAAGCTAATAATGCAGGTGTTGGTAGAGAGGTTAGCCTATTTTATAACCCCTGCCTTTGCCTCAGACTTAGAGTAGGCACGTCTAGGTTTTATTCATGGGCTGTATTTGGCCTTGTTGATCCCAGAAATGCAGTTCCCTATCCCCTTACCCAATCATTACTTTAACCTAACCCTAACCTTAATCAGGGGCAGCAGGTTAGCATAGTGATCAACAGCATTGGGCCAGAAAAGTTGCTGGTTCTAAGCTGACAAGGTGAAATACCTTGTCGTTCTATCCCTGATCAAGACTGTTAATTGCTCCCAAACGTGGTCCAGAAATGGATTGGGATCAAATTGTCTGGTGTTAGGATTTTTCTGTGTAGTAAAACCAGGATCGCGCACGTAGATCAGGTCCCAGCTGTCACAATGAGGTGGCGTCTCAAACGATGCAACCTTCTCCTCCCATGACAGCCAAGTACTGTTCTGTTCCATTAAAGCTGACCTGTATTGCTTTGTCTGTTGGGGCTAATTGGCCTGAGAAGGGCCGGCCAGCGCCAGTAAATATCAGCTGTCAGTCTCTTGCTTAATGCACCTTTAAGTACCAAAGCACAACAGTATGCTACTAAATTACTACATTACCTCTGTCAAACCGCATTCCACAACCGTATCATTTTTCTGGCTGTATGAGTGTTGGAATGCTATTTGTCATCAGTACTAAACTTTTTCTCTCCTAGGCCAAAGCTATTTTTAAAGAAGCCATGAAGACTGATGCCAATCTTTCAATTGAGAAGTTTCTGTGAGTCCTTTTCCCCTGTCAACCATGCAGCAGTTCTGACTAACTTATTGTTATGCTTTGTGTGGTTCCATTCATATTCCTAATCTTCTTTGTTTATCGTACAGTGGGCTTGGAAGCGTTGCTCCAGGTATAAGCTGCACAGCCCTGCAATCGCTTTTTAAGGATCAGCCATACTTTTCCTCAGCACGGAGCATCTTGGCTTTACTGAGAGGGCAGTCTGTTCCTCTCCATACATCCCTGGTACATCACTGACTACTTAACCAGATTCCTCTGAGCCAGTTAATAGTGAAAGCATACAGAATGACCAGTCTGACCATTTATTTTACCACGGGCCTGTGGGCCAGCAGGTCAGGCATCAAGATACTAGCTGATGCCAAAAATAATTGACAACTCTTGTGCTTTTGTCTTATAGAAAAAATGCATAATCGAGAAGCTGTATAGCTTTAACTTCTTCTCTCAACTGCTGGGAGAGTTTGGCGCTCAGATTGCTCTGGCCTTGCCGTAAGTCTGCCTGATTACTCATCACTACAGGTGGTTCTGGTATGAACTGTGCAAAACTGTATATTAACTTCATTCCATGATGTGCAGTGTGTACAATTTTACAAGGTCACTGCTTTTTTTATAAACTCCCTTTATCCGGTCATTTATGTCAAATTAAAAACATCCCTCACATTCCCTTACAACTCAACTGGTATATCCCAAAAAGGAAAACTTTTTCACAGGGGGAATGCTTGAAGGAAAAGCTGCACTTTGGCCTAGGGCTTCTATTTAAGGTGAACATTACATTTAGGCTATGTTTAAGGGTTAAGGTTAGGTATTTGGGGTTAGTTCAAGGAAAATGTATGTTTTAAATGGGAATAATTACTGTGTTCCCCAGAAGGACAGTAACATGTGTGTGGATATTCTTGTGTGTTCTCAGGATGACCACCATAACGAGATTCCCTAGTGACATGATGAACGTTCTCAGGAAGATGATTGTACAGGAACCACAACACTTCTTGCTTCTCCCCAGTATTAAACAGGATGTTCTGGTGGACAAGATTGTTCAGAGACTGGTGAGTTTACTGTCCTTAACCCCAACACTGCTAACCCAATCAGCCGGGGCTTTAAATGTCTTCAGTTATCTAGACTCTAGGTAGTAGTTGACTGTGTTTTCTGCCTTAGGGTATGTACACAGGGGAGTTCACAGAGAATGAGTTCCGTTCACTGGGTATCATGGCGACGTATGTAGTCGATGAGGTGTTCGTGCAACTGGCGCGGAGCTTTTTCGTGGAAAGTCTGGAGTTCCTCAGGAAGTTCTGCTATAACAGGAACAAACGGGACATTGTCGCACAGATCCTACAGGAGCCAGACACCTTTGGGTACTGTAGCACCCTACATGACACACCCCATTCAACCCCTTGGTGTAACTACTTGCCCTCTGTCTCCTCACATTAAAATAAAACCAACTTCTGTGCCCCCAGCCCTGTACAGAACTGGACTCTTGCTACACTCGATCAAGTAGACAGGTTTTTATTCTTCCTTCCCAAAAACACGCTGCAGCAAATTCCCCAGGTACGTTTTCTGCTCTACTCCAATCCATTCCTATTATTTAGTCAGGTTAGTTTCTTTGCAATTGAATGTCGTGAGTCATTCATTTGGGGTGTTCTCAGTGTTACAAGGTGTTAAGATTGCCACTTGACTCCAGGAATCAGGAACGAATGGATCTGTAAAATAATCCAGAGGGTGTCAGTTGACAGGATTCCTAGAGGTTTTAGGAGGATCAAGTGCTGGGCCGTGCTGGCCTGTTAACCCAGTGTTTTTCAACCCTGGTCCTGGAGGCACACCGCCCTGCATGTCTCCCTGCGCTGTCACGCCTGATTCAAATGATCAGATCATTATCACCTCCTTGATGAGCTACATCAGGTGTGGGAAGGCAGAGCGAGATCTAAAACATGCAGGGTGGTGTGCATCCAGGAGCAGGTAGGAAAAACACTGTGTTAACCTATAGTCCTGCTTAGTTAATGTCTGTGCACTTTAGGGCCTGATGACACAGGGACGTATAGAGAGGCTGTTTCTGAGTCAGCATGACTGGGAGTCCGGGCCTTTGGGGGCCCTCTGTGTCCAGGGGCAGGACCCGAATGACCAGATGCAGCTGTTTGATAAGCAGCAGTTTGTTCTTCAGTACTTCCTGGGTTTTCTCAAAGCAGGGCCGATACGTGAGTATCACTCATTAGAGACCTGTGCATTTCTCCTCAACATTACTGACAGATTAATTTTTTAATGTTTACATACCCTTTCATATGAATATTTCCTCTGTTCGTGTCATTTTGTCTCCGCCCAGCTCCTACATCAATCCCCACCTGTGAAAAGCTGCATACAATACAGCCTTCAGCCTGGAGTACAGACAGTTTGACAGGCATGTCATCTACTGCCTTCAGCTGTAGTCTGGAGCTGTTAGGACAGGACCCGTTCTTTTCATCATACCAAAAGAACGTTCTACTCCAGAAAACTAAAGAGGTACATAATCAATGACAAAAAGGAACATTTCCCTCCAGTTGGCAGGGAATTTTCATGTATTTTAAAATCCTCATATAGAAATGATGCACAATTGTAAACAAGATTATTTCAGGCTGCATAGAAAATATACGTGTACATATATTAATTTGAATTGAATGTGTTTCCATAGCCATTTCAACTCAATCAGGGAGTTAGCAAATGTGCCCACTCTGGTCTTGGCACCTGAGTATAGTTTAAAATACAGCGTGGTGCAGCTACTCTAGGGTATGAGGAAATTACTATGGATAACATTAATATTATTTTCTGTAAAAAAAGTCACATTAATCATCATTTCACCTGAAAAAGATGCTTGCAAATGTTTGAAAATTAGCATCCCTGTACCCACCTGGTAAAGGTCTGCATTAGTAACGACACCCCTATTTTTCTCACACTAAATGTTATCAACAATAAAAAAAACTACTATGTCGAATGAAGTGTGTGTATGTGTTAAAAACTGTTGAGGGGGAACCACATGAATATAAATCAATATGGTTAGGATAGGTGGTAAAATAAACGTGCCAAAGTAAAGTATTTTTCATCCAAACATAAATCAATATAAAAGCACAGGTGTCACATTCCCTTGAAATTTTATTTGAGCTTACATAAACAAGAGACTGGAAATTGTCTCAATTAAGAGTCCATTTTACTTGTATAACACCGAGCTGCTGTATAACTCAGAGCTTCAGCTAATCAACCTGTGGAGGTGAGAGCTTGGTTGGAGTCCAGGCGGTCCAAACATTAACAATATTTATGATGACATTTTTCTCATAAAAACTGTTAACAGAAAAATACGTATATTTTTACATATCTCCATGTGCTCTCTTTAGATCACTTTTCAAACTAGTGAAAATGGGACCAACTGATCTGTCTTCGCAGTTAATACACTGGTTGGAGTTAATTAGCAGAGAAAGTGACTGTTTCTTTTTCGTGTTGTCTGTAGATCTATGGACCGGCTCGCTCCTTCACCCCATCTGTGATCACTCAGCTGGGCCAAATAGCCTCCCAGCTGTCAGTAGAGGAGCTGAGTGCGATCAGTCTGTCAGAGCTGCGCACCGTCTCCGCATTGGGGGCAGTTAGCACCTGGAACAGCAGACAGGTAGCAAACACTCCATCTGATGGTCTAATTTCTATATGGTTTGGTGTGACATGCTGTAGATGTTAAGACACTCATCGCCTGCTTTAGTGGGGTTTTGCTGAGGTTACTGTATGCTTTTTGTGACAAGCCGGCAGATACCGTCTCACTCAAAGGACAAAAAGAAGAGCAATTGAAGAGTCAAGTCATAAATGTGTTTGATGTGCTTATATTTAGTGGGCCATTTATTAGAATCCTCTTCCCGTTCACAATGCCTTGTACATCTGTGACCCGAAGAATTAATACTGTTCTGGATGAGGAGGGTTCCAACATGATAAACTGTCTATTGTGTGTGCTGGTCCACAGTGACAATAAGGACTTTCAATGAATGAGCCTTAAACTGTAATTAAGTCCATAGTTTAGGCCTCCCTTCAAATGTTACAAGAGTACAACTTAACCTTTGTCTTTCCTGTTTTCCTGTCCCAGCTGGTTGTGCTCGCCTCCTCTGTGCTCAACTCCACCAAGAGGGATCCTAGTCAACTGGGATCCAGCACCCTGGTAGCTATAGGGCACATACTGTGTGGGTTTAAGGAATCAGAAATGCGCTCCCTTAACCCAGTGGAGTTTAGGTGAGACTTAAGACACTCAAACTTGTGAAGAAGATACGAAAAATGTTTACCACTAAAAATAATCAGCCTTTCTGCAGTTTTCATGTTAAAACATTCACATTTTTGCATGTCTTCTTAAACCTCTGGAGAACATGTTTCTCTGCACTCTTGTTCTCCCCACTGTAACCCACTGCTCACCTTCCTGGCTGCAGTAAGGCTGTTCTGTGGCTGGGCCGTCTGAGGCTTGCCTGTTCAGAAGCACAGCAGCAGGCTTTAGTGGGACTACTGAGCAATAGCCTGGTGTTTGGACCGATGAGCTCCTGGGGCACTGAGATCTTCATTGAGATTGGATCGCTAGCAGGTACATAACAATCCGTTTTGTTGTTTTACTTCCACAAAAAAACATCTAGTTTCTGATATTAATGTCTTTCTTGAAATCTACACAAGCTGGCCTCCCAGATATGGCCATGTCATCTTTAGTGGAGGAGCAGATTGAAGGTCTTACACCTCTGGCTGTGTCCCTCATCCCGGCAGACAAGTTTGCTGTAAGTGTAAATCTGCAAAATGTCTGCCGTTCAAAAACACTTCTCTGTTTACCAGCCTTGTTTACATGAATGGTTCTTGTGTCCCTTTAGATTGTGTTTAGCCCCTCCCAGATCAGCATGTTCTCTTATGAGCAAGCAAAAGCTGTGACTGATGCCCAGCGTTCGCTTATGTCACCCGTCCAGCTGACCGCTCTGTCTAGGGTGCTAACCGGCTGGGATAACAAACCTCTTGACGTCCGCGGTACTTAATATTCACTTAATGAAATATGTATACCAAGTGTATACCCTTCTCCTTGAGGATTTCATTAGAAGTTTCCCAAACTCTATACCCATCACTGTGGATTGGAATGTTTGCATCCTGTGTTTTACATAAGAATCTCATTATTTTCTTCATTTTTTCCCCCCTAATCTTTTCACATATTGAGGTCATGATGAGTTTCCATACTTCTTTTCTTGTCACATTTAAATGGAACATTGCTTTGTTTTCTCAGTGAGGCAGATGGTGTTTTGCAACAACATGAGTCTGATTTTAAACCAAAAAAATATTGAACGTATTGTGAACAGATGAGACAAAGATTAACATGTACTACCAGAGTAATAATTATTAAACACTGACACAAGTCATTGTGGCATTTCAAATCCAAAGTGCTGGAATACAGATTAGAAAATGTAGTGTCACTGTAGTAACATAGAGTCTGAATCAGAAGGATTCAGGATCCATAAGGGTCTGTCTGTGGGGGAAGAGAAGTTCAGAGAGAGATTGGAGTGCTGGCAAGCGTGCAAATATATGTAGCTTGAATTGCTAATGTTTTTGTGACATTGTCTCCATAGAGTAACAGTGTGTGCAATGTGTTTCGGTCCATGCAGGCAGGTCATCGGGGTTGGCTCTGCTCCCTAGTCCTCTCGGTCACCTTATGGTATTGCTGATGCTGCCGTTTGCCCTGTAGAGAACCTCCCTTTCTGATGGACAACTACCCTCATTCCTGATGGACCAGGGAGACTCTGTCCCACAACTACAATGCTATGCAGGACTATTTAGATATATATAAAGGCAAATGTATGATTTAATACTGGGTGATTATTTATTTTCTTGTCAGCTCTCAAGACACATGAATGTGCTAGTACTGTTCTGAGTGAAAGGAAAGTATGAAACAAAAAAGATTTCTTATTACAAATGTTGAATTTTATTTGTCAGTATAAATATATTATTTTTATTTGTCTTATGGTTTAATAGTGTTTGATTAATTTCTCTTTCTCTGTTAATTCAGTTATGTTTTGTATTATTTAAACATTGTGTTTCTAAATTAGATTGGATATTTTTGTCCACACTTGAAGTATTTCGGATTAAATGAATGTGTATAATGTTAACAATATTTATTTAGCCTAACAGGTTTGGGTGTAGTATTAAATGTCATATTAGTTACCAACTAAAACTGTCAAAAAAGATAATCAGTAACATTGTTTATTTCCTGAGCGGAGCTCATTCAGGAGGCAAGATTTCTAGATTGAATCCCCCAAAAAGTTTTTCCCCAAAAACGTTCCCCTAATTATTCACAGTTTGTTGCTGTAAATTAGATTTTTTTTTTTTTCAATCCATGTACAGGGCATATAGAAAGTCTACACACCCCTGTTAAAAGGGCAGGTTTTTGTGATGTGAAAGATGGAGATGAAAATAAATGATTTCCACTTTTAATGTGACATGTGAACAATTCAAATGAAAAACAAAATGAAATCAATGAGGGGGAAAATAAAAACCATAACAATAACCTGGTTGCATAAGTGTGCACACCTTCTAATTGGGGATGTGGGTGTGTTTAGCTACATTTACCAAATAGAAGTCATCACACACCTGCCATCATTTAAAGTGACTCTGATTAATCACAAAACAAGTTCAGCTGTTCTATTAGGATTTTCTTGACATTTTCAAAGTTGCATCTCATAGCAAAACATCAGGTTCCAAAGCATCAGAGGGATCTCATTGTTGAAAGATTTCAATCAGCAGAAGGGTATAAAAGCATTTACAAAACATTAGATATACCATGGAACACAGTGAAGACAGTCATCATCTAGTGGAGAAAATATGGCACAACAGAGATGTCAAGAACTAGATGTCCTTCCAAAATTGATGAAAAGACAAGAAAACTGGCCAGGGAGGCTTCCAAGAGGCCTACAGCAACGTTAAAGATGTTTCAGGAATTCCTGGCAAGTACTGGCTATGTGCTACACGTGACAAAAATCTCCCATATTCTTCATATGAATGGGCTATAGGGTAGGGTGGCGAGATGGAAGCCTTTTCTTACAAAGAAAAACATCCACCCTGATTGAAGTTTGCAAAAACAAACATAAAGTCTCCCAAAAGCATGCGGGAAAATGAGGTTTGATGAAACCAAGGTTGAACTTCTTGGCCATAATTCCAAAAGATATGTTTGGTGCCAAAACAACATTGCACATCACCCAAAGAAGACCATACCCACAGTAAAGAATGATGGTGGCATTATCATGCTTAAACTATTCGTTTAAGGGTGTGCCCACTTATGCATCCAGGTTATTGTTAGTCTTGAATTTTTTTCCCTCAAAGATTTCAGTTTTTTCAATTGAATTGTTCACGTTATAGGTCAGATTAAAAGTGGAAAAAGTTCTGGCATGATTTATCTTTGTCTTATTCTTTTACATCACAAAAACCTGGCCTTTCAAAAGAGGTGTGTAGACTTTTTATATCCACTGTACCTGGAAAAATAAGGGTACAAAATAATTTTGATTACTTTCCCTAGACCAGACAGTTGAAGAATATCTAAACAATCCATGACACACATTTTGTGTACCTTCACTGTTGTTTCTGCCCACAAAATAACAAAAATATTTGATTTGTTCAACCTGAGGAAATGAGGTAGGAAGCGCCTGGTGACAATTGGTGAACATGTTCCATTTGAGGTTGCCACAAGGTATTTCATCTGTCAGGCTTGCTCATGTTGAACATAGTTAAAACTGTATTTTTTTAAAATCTGTATTGAAAGTCAAAAAAATAGATGTCATGGGTTTTCGCAATCTTTTAAAGTAATCCAAGAGTTATGTTTTTCCAATGTATTGGAAGTCTAATTATTTTTGTCAGGAAAATTCAACTTTTTATGTAACTGGTTATTTTCCAAACTTGCACAAAATGTGTCCAGCACACTCTCAGTGCATTGCAAATTCTGCTGTTAATCCATTGCATTTGAGGAATTGCTGTGTTTTATATATTGTCAATATTGTCATTCAATATGCAATATTTTGGTAATAAAGGACACTGAGGGCCTTCATAAATTGACATTAAATAAAATGTTTAACTTAGAAAGACAGTAGGTTTTCAATATGGAGTTATTCGTCATCTAGAGCGTCACCTACATTTCCTAAAATTTTGAAATAAGAGGAAGTTGAAATTAGAGATTACATTATGGTTGAAAATACATTATACGATATTTTTGACTCTGTATAGGCGTAGGCGTACAATTTTATTTGGGGCTTTCCTTATTTGAAAAAAAAAGAAAAAAAAAGAATCTCTTTAGAGCGCGTAAGACACACGTTGCCTTTACTTGCTCGTTGGGTGCACCATCTGCTGCCACCAGTTCAATCGAATTCTGTCAAACCCGCACAGAAACACACACAGCCAAGATGGCGGATACCGACGACTGGGGTGAGAACAAAGTTTGAAAGGATATTGTGCGACATCTATATTAGTGTTTTTGAGAAAGAGCGACAATAGTATTACAATTATTACGTATATTGTTTTTAACGTTTAAGATGATTGTTAGTTACCATTCCAATGTTTTTTTTCTAGACGCTGACAACTTCGAGTCGGACGTTGCGCCGATCAAAAAGGCGGTAGTGCTAGACAAATGGGAAGGCGAAGACGAGGATGAAGATGTAAAGGTAACCAGACAACTACAGAACTGATGATGATACATGCCATCTTTACATGTTTTCGAAGTAATTTCTAATATATTCGTTATTTATGGCTAACACAACAATGGTCCTTAGCTAGTGTGTTGACATCCGTTGGATAGTAATGTAAGCCGGCTAGCCTAGCCTTATCCACGCTTTTAGCTACCTAGCTAACGTGGGCTACGTTATCTCTAAGCGCGATACAAGCTGTGACAGGCCGCACATGTGGAAAAACTGTCAGCTCTAATGTATTGGTTTCAACTGAGAAGAAACTCATTTTCTGCTTTGTTTTTGGACAGATCGTGCTGTGTGTGTTTGGAAGACTGGCTAACAACTATTATAGATTATAGCTAGACTCGTAGATTGCTCACGTGTTGATGCTGAGTTCGGAAGATTCCAGGATGTACTCACAGTTAGCTAGCTTACTTAGCTTTTTCGGTTAGCGAGCTAACGAACAAGCTAAATATGTCCGGACTTATGTTGCTTATTTTTGTTCGAAACTATAGTCATCATAACCTGAGATTCGTATTTGATTACATCCGTTTAAGGATATCTTTGTTACAGGACGCTGTTAAGCGCTTTAATAAAACGTTAACTGGGTAGTTGTTAACGTCCGTCATTTGCCTGTTGATGACGACTACTAAGTTGACGAGCCTCGTTACCAGATGCTTCCAGCACTGACATATGAGTAGTGTAGTTTCTAGAATCCCCTGTGTTAACAGATTTCTTTCCGTTCATTTTTTACTAAATCTGTCTCCATCCGTGTTAAAACTTTAGCAGACATTAGTTTGTCTTAAGATACATTTCATTTTTCAATAACTTAATCCTATTCTCACCCAATTGTTGTCACATTTGACTTGAATTTATTAACAACTTTTGAGAATAAGCTGCCTGCAGATGTGGCTGGTGTTGACGTGTATTGTTTAGGACACATTTAGATGTGTGTTTATATATAGGTAGACACAGAGGTAGACATCCTAAATGATAGATGTTCACTATCTTTTCATTTTCCTTACTTGATACAAAGGTCGGTGTTAAACATGACACTGAAGTTGAGGTCATTCTCCGGATTCTTGATATAATGGGAAAGTCGACAACACTACTACGTTAGGAAGTCACAAAAGCAACTACCGAACTACTTCGTTTCATGTATGCACTCGTATGTGTTGTCTTATTTGCTCACTTTCTGCAGGACAACTGGGATGATGAAGAGGAGGAGAAGAAGGTTGAGGCAAAGAAAGCAGGTTCTGAAATATGATTTCCAATTTATTTATTTTTTTGTCTGTAACCTGCTGTAATATATTATGCTGATGGACTAATACGTTGAGACATTTTGAATTTCTTATTGATTTGGTTGTTTTTGATTGATGCAGGGCTAGGTGATATGAAAAATTATTTCCTCAATTTTGTTTGTCACATGGCTGAAGATATATAAAAAAGATTGTCACTTCTCTGGGAATTAAGCTTAAGCTTCCTAAATTTAAATGTATCACTATAGATGTAAATCTTTATCAAAAGTTTGCAAGAATGTGACACTTGTTTTCATATTGTTAAATCCCCTAGCCCTAGTTTGTTTTTGTTTTAACACTGCTTTTGGTTTTCAGAGGCCAAAATCTCTGAAAAGAAAAAACTGTCTGAAAAGATTAAGGAGAAAGAAAACCGGCTAAGGAAAAAGCAAGAGGAACTAATAAAAAAAGTGAGTGTGTCCTTGAGTGGTTCCCCTGCCTCCATTGCGCATGTACTGCTGAACAGGCGTTTGAATCCAATGCCGTTCTTTCAGCAAAAAACTCCACTGTCTGTGAACAAAAACATAACAAGGCTGGATATTTTTTTTTGTACAATTCTTTTTGGGCTGACTGGATTAACCATTTCGGTTTGAGCCTTTCTGCATGAGTATTTTTATATTGTTCATAGTTGGCAGAAGATGAAGAACTTACACCTGAACAACAGCTAGCAGAGAAGTTAAGAGTCCAGAAGCTACAGGAAGAAGCTGACTTGGAGCTGGCAAAAGAGGCTTTTGGTAAGGACCCAGAATATCCATGGAAAAAAATATAACTCATGTCATTTAATCTAGGTGTGAGAATGTTTTCTGGAAATGTAGCGGGCATGAGTGTTTTTACAGAACTAATAAAATGTTGTCTTTGCCCCAATTGATGATTTTCATGAGGTCTTTCTGGGTGTGGATTATCCCTTTTTACGTTAAGGGGGAAAATATGGCTAATGTCGATAAAGTAGTTACTACTTCAATAACAATTCAAAAATGTTAAGTTATTGCAAACAGTAACAGGTCTTGTTAATCATCAACAAATGCATAACACAGGAGAAAATAAACAACTTAGTTTTAGCAGGTACTATATTAGCTTGTGCTGCAATGCCTGAACAGGGTATCGATGGTTCAAGCAGGCAACCGGGGAGGGACTGCATGTTGTGCTTCTTAGATATGAAAGGAACAGAGGATGGACGGCACAGTTGAATCATGCTAGCCTGGTAAACAAAGTTATTGCTGATTATTTATAATCTCTTGTGAATATGCCGTGATTGTCTTGACTGCGTCAGAGAACCGAGAAGGAAATGATGCTAGAAACCTAGCTAATGATAGTAAGGAATTTGAGAATTCTCTTTCAACTCCAATTATAGTATTACATCAATAATACATAGCAAGCCTACCTTTTTGGGGCAGTAACCTGTTTCAGACTGTGTGTTTTGTAAAAGCACTTTGTGACAAATGCCGATGTAAAAAGGCTTTATAATTACATTTGATTGATTTGAAACCAAATGTCAGTTATTATCTGTTACGATATTGATGAAGTCATTTTTGACCGTGTGTTTTCAGGCATCTCGGTGAGTAGTAGCTCAAACAATGTAGCTGGCATTGAAGCCATGTGCCCGTCTTCTAAAGAGGACTTCACAGAGTTTCAAAGGCTGCTGAAAGAGAAGATATTACAGTTTGAAAAATCTGTTCATTATTCAAGCTTCTTGGAGTCATTGTTTCGTGAGCTCTGTATTTCATGTGAGTTTCTTTCTACATAATCTTTTACATTAAACACATTTCTATGTTGTGTTATGGTTGTGAAATTCAATACCGAACCACACATTGTACATGTGCTTGAAAGCCATTCAATAATATTTTAATTTGACAAAACAATTGTGAAAACAGAATGACTTGTAACTGTCTTGTTTCTTCACAGTGGAAGTTGAAGACCTTAAGAAAATCAGCTCTTCCCTGACAGTGCTACTTAATGAAAAACAGAAACAAGAAAAAGTATGTTATTTTTTTTGTCTACTGTTGTTTTTATAATGAACAAAAACATTTAATCCTTCTGTAATTTTCTTTTTGAACTGTACTTCCCATATTGGTCAGTGGGGGGAGCCCCCTACTTCTGAATTGGTCTCAGTTGGTTTGTGCTCCTCACATGGATAACCCAAACTCCTTACTCTGACACTTTTGAGGGCATCTGCCATTTTAATTTAGTTCAACATTATTGGCTGATTGCTCTAGATGATCCAATCAGGCAACTTCAAATGGGTCATCACTTGAGGTTAGCCAATGAGTTATACAGAAATGGGTAACTATAACATGGAGTTGGCCTTAATGGCTTGGCCCATTCTGGAGTGGCTCTAGTTGCATACATGGATTATTCTTCTTTTATCTCTGAAGAAACCTGTCATTTTGACATCAACACAAATTACTTTAGCAATGTTGATCTCAGACCAGTATGCATCAAATGACAGAGCAGTAGAAGATTTTAGTTGGGGCTACCAGGCTTCTCGGCTCAAGAAACTTACTTTGCCTGATGTGCCTAATTTACAGTTGCTTAATGTTAAAGAAAAGCATGTCTTTGTAGCAAAGGTAAAGGTTTGTTTTGGATCTACAGGCAAACAAAGGCAAAAAGAAGAAGAAAGGAGCTGTACTTGGTGGTGGTATGAAAGCCAAGGGAAAAGATGACCTTGCAGACTATGGAGGATTTGATGGTGGCTACACCCAAGACTATGAGGACTTCATGTGACAACGGCTATATCTCCACTGCCCTTTTACCCTCTAACCCTCAGAAATGCAGCTGTACCTTCTCATGCTGTCCAGTGCCATCCTGGAAAAACCTGAACAATGTGTCGCCCTTTCATTTTTGCTTCAATGATCCAAGGGACTATACCGGGAGCATCCAGTAGCAACAACACTTCTGTTAATTCATAGATAATGGAATTGCCTTTTATCACATTCAGCCTCCAAACTTCATAAAGATGTAAAACCATCCACTTGGCTAGACCGCGCTGTGACCTGTATTTGTCTCATTAATGCATTGGTGAGTGCATGTGCAGCGCATATATGGCCATATTAATTATAAAGAAAAGTCAGAAATCTATTGGCTGATGACCTCATTGCGATCAGTCAATGTAGTCCGAAGTCCCAAGCAGTTGGCAAAGTCCACGCTAAAATGCATTATATCCTCATCAAGTTTATCTATGTACAAAACACCATTTATCAATTGAGTTTCCCAACTTCGGTTCAGAATACATGACATGGTTCATGTGATTGCTTTACAAAAAGAATGCTGATTTGTTGCACCTCACATCTGACAGAAAAAATTAGGTTCTATGCAAATCATTTCACCCAGAATATGTCAATATTATAGGTGTTTTACTTAACCTGACAATGGGTTTATTACAGGAAAGTATATATCTATAGCATACTACATTGGTTGCCAAATGCCGAATAAGTCACATTTCATTATTATCCATGGAAAGTGGTTCATGCTTTGAAACAGACACTACATGTTGACTAGTACTTGGAGTGTTTACAAGAGGGTTACGCATTCAACATTAAAGGGAAGTGTAATGCGTTTTACGATAAATGTGACTTGAAACTTATGGCCATCTTCTGGAGACATCTCTGCAATACCCTTAAAAATTTGAAGCAAAAGTGCTTTTAGGTCTTTTTGTGCATGACAAACATGTAATTTACTCATCAGTTTGATTACTACTAATACAGAATGAAACTTGTGGTAAGGCAAGTATTCATATAGCTGGTCTCCTTAACATTGCTTCTGCAGGCTTGTATCAAGTAAGGAGCGGGCTTATGGGCTGACCTTACACTGTCTTCAGTGGGCTAGGACGAAGGGACATGTTTTCTAACATTTGATAGTTTCAAATTGTTATGAAAATTGGACATAGACAATATACCATGCAGGATGGCAGGATCTTCAGTGTTTTATATGCATCTAACTTAATAAAATCACTGGTCAAAAGGATACGATGTCATCCTACTTTTTTATGCCAACATTTACTGAAATATGGTGTAGAGGTTTTCACTTGGTATTATTCACGCCACATCTGTTATGTTGTGAATGTCCACTGACAAACATTTGAGTGCAAGTAAATCAGCCATTTGACAAAGTTAAATTTTGGGCTGGATGTCTTTATCACTGAGTACAACCTGGAATGGTATGTGTAATAAATATCCCATTATTTACAATTTCAAGTAGTAAATATGCATCACAGTAGAGGTGAAGAAAATGATGTATCAGTTGTTAAACTCAATCTTTACCAAAGGTTCCCCATGGAGATTCCAATTAGAGCTTTTCTAGATAACTTACATTTTGTTCTTTGGTAAATTTATGGAGATGGGCCCAATTCACATTTTCATATCATAAATGTTATGCAACATGATTATGAACTTTACATTTTGAAACTTATTTCCAAATAAAATATACTAAAATATACATTGTCATTGCCAGTACCAACTATAGTGATTTACCGCCGCCTGTTCTCTGATGAACCGATTACTAAGTGGCGACCTTGATGTGTAGTGCTGGGTTTATCCTGTGCTGAGGTTACGCCTGCCGGCCGGATTCCGAGTACTGCGTCTGCGGCTGTTGCGAAGTGCATTAGCTCTCTGCTTCCTGCCCCGTACGTCCCTCCCCGTACCAGCCAGAGGCTGCCCAGGAGAGTTCTGCAGAGCTTGAAACACGCTTTGACGGGTCACCTCACGGTCACCACAGGTGAAGGTGAGTGCCACTCCCTCGTTGCTCTTCATGACACGGGAAGTGCCATCCGAGGTTCCATCAAAGCAGCGTCCCAGTGCTATCTCTTTAGCGGTGCGGGGATCCTGGTCCGTAACTGTGTAGATACCGTAGTTGTGGCCCAGTGGGTCCAGTGGTGCCAGCATTGTGAACTCATTGGTGTCGTTGTTGACGGCTAGAGGCAGGTGGTTGACCAGGTACTCTTGCAGTTTGGAGTTGACGTTGTCCCTCTTACAGCTGCCCTGAGGGATGACTTTCACCAACGTGCGATCTACCCGGTCCTGGTCGTAGAGCATCCCGCTGCACTTGAACTCAAGGCACACAGCAGAGACGGTGGACCGGTCCATGTCACGAATGCTGCGGGTATCGCGGAGGCCGTACAACTGACCAACTGTCTTGGGGTGAGTGCCTCCCTGGTTTCGGGAGCGCACGTTGATCTCGTGGGGAGCATTGATCTTGACCTTGACATAGCAGGCTCTGTACTCCATGGGCTTGGGCCACCAGCTCAGGTAGTCTTCTGTCCAGCTCATGGGATCGTCCTCATTGAAAGGGACAGTATTGTAGTCGTAGCGATCTCCCTCCACTCGGCTAAAGCGGAAGTGTCCTGCGGAAAAGGGAGCTTCCTCACACTCTTTTAGTTGGTCAAATGAGTACACAGGTCCATTGAGCTCTTCAGCGGTGTTCGGGCTGGGCTTGGCCAAATTGATGCTGAAGGCTGTCTTCTTCAACCGGAGGTCATCGTGGTCTGAACGTCTGTAGTTCAACTTGCCCAGGTATGGCTGAGGGACGCCGATGATGCTGGGATTAAATTTGGGAGCAGATGGGACAGCCTCGAGTTCTTCTCCTCCCATGTTGGCCATGACGTGGGCGGAATATGCATCTGGTTTTTGGTCATCACAGAAGGCAGGCAGACAGGCACCATTTGGGCCAGTAATGACGCTGTCAAATCGGCCCCAGGCACGAGGGTTGGAAGAGTAACCTGCTGTGGGCTCCATGTTAATAAGAGTCACCACCACTCCTTCTACCTGCTCACTGGGCATGAAGCGATCGCTGCGGAAGCTTCGCACCTTCACGTAACATCTCCGGTTCTCAGGGACATCTAAGTTGAACAGTCTTCTCTCTCGGATCTCCATGTTCCCAATGAGGAAAGTCCTCTCCTCCCTTTTACCACGTAGTTTTTTCTCCATCTGGAAGCTTCCCTCCTCCTCCCACATTCCTGTGTCAGGGTTCAGGGACCATAGCTTCATAGCGCCCAAGTGCTCAGGCATTTTCACCTGTGCTGAATCCATTTTCACCTTCACCTCTCCGGCGTTCAGTGGTTCACCGTTCTCCTCGTTCCTGAAGTCAACTGAAAACATACCGTAGGTTCTCAGAGGCAATGTGTCACCTTCATTTCCAATAAAGTTGAGGTCACTCTGTGCAGCTGCTGCAGTAGAGATGTCTCTGGCGTCCAGAAAAGTGATGCTAGCCTTCACATTTCCCACGAAAACTTCACCGTTCTGCCTGTAGAAGGAGTTAGGAGGGATCTGGATCTCAGCAATTGGATCCTGGCCCACCACCTCTCCCAGCTCCAGAGTGTTTAGCTCAGTTGAGCTGATGGTCACTGGTTCCTTCTTCCTCAACAGTTTGATCTCATGGTAGACGGCTCCACCTTTGGCATTAAATGGAAGCACTTTGGTGGTATTGACAAACTTGTCCATATTGTCCACAAAGGTCATCACCAGTCTCTCCGTGCCATAGGGGACCTGGACAGAGAAGGTCCCTTTGTAGCCTGTGCGGCTGACTCTGGCTCCATTGATGTAGATGTGACCGAATCTCATGGGCTCTCCGGTGTCTGCAGCCACAGCCCGGCCACGCACAATGGCCTTGGTCTCAACACACTTCTGGCAGCCACACTCAGTGACCACCATGATGGGCAGCTCATATCCCTGGCATTTTAATGTTTTCTCCTCCATCTTTGCCACCCCACAGCAGTACGCCACCAAGTCTTTGCACCTGATTCCGTTGTCCAGCTGTCCTGCACAAGTCCCTGAGGGACATTTTCCTATGTCATAATAGAGGGAGTTGGTACTGTTTTGGAAGCAGTCACTAGGTAGGAGAATAGAGTGGGATTCAGGTCTAGGGTTACATGAAGGTTGATTTTTTCCTAGAAAAGAGAGCAGTAGAAAATAGATGTTAGAATATATGCCTGATTACACAGATTCGTCCTATAAGAAATACATTTTCACTGTCTGTGATGATTGGTTGATGTTGCAGGTCATACTAATGACTATTCACTATAAGTTAGTGTGATGAATATTAAAAGGGCTTTTGGCTCAGACCTAAGACTGTGAGCAAGGCTCGTTTGGACTTTATGGCCCCAGCTTGGTTGCTGGCTCTGCAGTAGTACTCCCCAGTCTGGTCTATGCTCAGGTTTCTTAAGACCAGCGTGCTGTCATAGTTCAGCCGTTTCCTGTCCAGCAAGATGTCGTTGTGAAACCTGTCGAGTCACAAGTGGCTGTTTTACACCATCCCCAACAAAATGATAGGTATAACAGACACAGTTTAGCAAGCTGTCATTACTGGCCTACTGGCTTACCATTGGTACTCTTCTGGCTCAGGTGATCCGGCCACTTGGCAGCAGAGAGCTGCTGTCTGACCCTCTCTCCTGGCCTTGTTTTCAGGGTTCTTCACCACATGGAGCCTCTCTGAGGGACCCCAATACAGTGTGAGAAATATAATGTATATGTAATACTCTACAACGATAACACTGTTCTGTATAGCATTATAACCCAGAAAGAATACTTTTAAATTAGAATGATGTGGTAGTTTTACCTGCTCTATTCAGCATGATACTGAGGACGGAAGTTTGTTTTGTGCTGTGGGGCACAATGACCATCTGAGGGCTGTGGTTCTGCAGTTGGACGGTCAGTGTGCCATTGCCATCGGGACAGATTCCTGGAATGCGGAAGTGTCCATTGTGATCTGTGAGGGTGAGGAGTTTGGGCCTGGGGCCAGAGCGGAGGATTGTGGCCCCAGGGGCAGGGAGCCCTCCAGCACTGCGGACCGAGCCCAGGACGACGTGGTCCTGGCACATGCAGGCATCGCACTCTGCGTTCACCCTGCCCATCTCGCATTGCAGACTGCATCCTGGAACAACAGAAGCAGTGCAGTGTAGGGTCTGTACATGGTTTGACCTGGGAACCTTCCTGGAGCAAAAAGACAAATCGTACGCCGATGTGCCGTAACATTACTGAGGAATCTATCAGATGTTGTTGCTGTTGTTGAGATGAGCGACTCACCGGCCTTGGTGCATTCTGGTCCATTGCACACTCTGCCCTCCACTGTAGGACCGCTGCATTGGATATCCCACTGCTTTGACTCAGACTGGCATGTCCTTGAGCGCACCTGCACTGCCACCTGGCCGCACTTGGCAGGACAATGGCTCCAGTCTGACCAAGGAGCCCAGGCGACCTTCAAGCCTGCCGACCCAGTGTTTCCTGTGGGAAAATGGACATCTAAGGAGAAATAACCTACGTTGCAGTTGTAGAATCGTATATTACTACTCAATGTTGTAGCTATGATAATGACATTATGGACTGTAAGGCTACCAGTCAGACCAGAAAGACCCTTGGGACAGAGGAAGCGCACAGCGTAGTTGGAGCAGTTGCGGCCCGAGTCCTGCTCAGCGTTGACACACCAGAAGCCCAGGGCAGGGTCAACATGGACCTTCTCCCCAGTGTTGTGAGCCGGAGTCCAGTTAGTGGTGCGAGCGTCCAGGGCCTTTGGGGCGTCACATACCCGTGCCCGGTAATAGAAACGGATGGCATCCAACTGTTCATAGTCTCCTCGACCTCCAGGGTGATCGACATTGAACCAAGTGGTCCAGTCGTAATCATCTGAATGTCACACAAGGAATACTACTTCAGGATGTTGAATTTTAGACTGAATTTAGAAGGACATTTTTGTTCCATGTTTCAAAGTTTATTTGTCAAATGCACTGAACAACACAGGTTCCTCCTGCACAATGAAATTCTTATGACGTGTCACTTGACAACTACGTAGTGAGAGTTAAGGAGAAGAATATACAGCTGTGGAAAAAATAAAGACCACTGCAAATGTATCAATTTCTCTGGTTTAACTATTCATGGGTATGTGATTTTTGTGTATAAATGTAATTTTTAGACAAACTATCCCTTTAACTAGACTTAAAGCAAAAAAATGTATCTGAACTTAGACTTAGAGTTGTAACAATTTTAAAAAGGGATGTTTTTTGTAATGTTAAGCGTTACCTTCAGAGAAGTACAACGCAGGGTTGTTTGGGTTTGCCACTCTTGAATTTTCTTTTCTCCGTGTTCCTGTAAAACATCACATATTCCTTATGATGACTCATGATTGACCTGATGTGACATCCTTGACCAATGCCTCAGTTCTGGCCTGGCCATGTCCCAAACCAAACTGGCACAACTTCTGACCATTTTGTCAGAGTGTAGATGAGCCACACATTACCTTCAACTCTTTATACTTTTCAACTGTACTCAGTCTTGAAATAATATACAACTTTCTTTTCATGTTATGCCACACTAATGTATTTCTGTGATTTGCCTGTGTATTTTGGAAACACATGAATGTGCCAAGAGGGCTGCAAAATAAATATCTTGTGCACCATGGCTACCAGAACCTAAAAATAGTTTTAATTGAGCTGTAATATTTACAGTTTTACTATACATATTTTTAAATGTTCCTTCTGAATGCTTTATAATTTGCGGAAGGAGTTTTGTTGTGTTAGTGTTACAAAATTGCTTATCTGGAATGTTCTTAGACTACTGCAGTTTACAGTACCCACCTAACCACCGAATTGCTCTGAGGTCACAGCAGGGCTCAGTACAAGCATGATTCTTGCCCATACTTATGTGGCCAATTGCAGACAGGTGTCTCCTTAGCCTTGGGCTTGTACAACGTACTTAAGGAGGTGGATTAGGATCAGTGATAGAAGACATGAAACAATGGGCCTTAGTCTACCAATGGTTACGGAGAACCCTGACATCTTTTTGTGCAAGAAGACTTCTGTTTTGTCTCTTCTCATTCAGTTTATAAAATAGTTGCGGGATCAAATGACATTTTCAGTGGTAATCATTTTCACACAGACTGTGATCCCTTTTGGTGTTGTGATACACTGAAATAACTGAAAAGGTTTTCCAGTTGAAATAATACTTATAATTCCCAATATGAGCTATGTGAAATAATTATGAAGTTACAACTCCAAAACTGAGCTATGTGTGTCAGAGACGGAGCTTTGATCACAGGGGCCCCAATAAGTTTATCTTATGGCAGAAAAAATTATAGCAACCATAATAAAATTATATTATGATTCATTTGCTACAACTATTTAATTGACATTGAAGTGATAAACATCTTTATTTTTTATGATTCCATAATGCATTGAATGATTGACTAATTTGTGACTGTGGGAGTGTAGCCAGCGTTGCCAGATAAGACAGTTGGCTGAATAATTTAACTGTTTTTAATGACAGTGTGCGTTTATGAGAAGTTTGCGGGTGATTGGGCCTGTATTGTCAGTAAATCTGGCAACACCAGTTATAATGTCGGATTTTGTCGGCTCGTTTGCTAAGTATCTGAATTGTGGAAAATTAAGTAACAAAACATAAAAGGTTTTGTAACTGCAAGTACGTTTTGTTGTAGCCTAATAACAAGCTTCTGTTTATCATAGTATGTGAAATGTATGTACATTTTTGGGAAATCTTTTAGTTGGGAAATCAGGTAGAGGTGGGGAGGCTCCACATCTAAGGTTCGCACCCATGGGAGAGAAAGCTATGTTCGGCCGTATGTGTGTGTGTGTGTGTGTGTGTGTGTGGGTGTGTGGGTGTGTGGGTGTGTGTGATTGTGTGATTGTGTGATTGTGTGATTTTGATTCAGTAAACAGAATATACTGTTGGTATATACTTTAGTAACTGCAAATCAAGTGTAGACCAACCTTCTGCTGTAGCTGTCATGGTAGTGAATCCCAAAGTAAGAAGGAGCACCCATGTTGACAGGCAGCACATCCTGGCACTCTGCTGTTGCCTTTAACCTCTGACCCTAATATAATGACCCTCACAATCCAGGCAAGCCAACACTAAGAATAGTTCAACAACACCTCCAGCAGCTCCTGTAGGGTTGAAATGGGAATACGTTCAGGCAGAATAAATATAAGCAAAAACCTTGGTGTTACAATGTCCCAGTAAATAGGCTGCTTTGGATTGCTATTACAGATGGATGGAATTTAAGATATTTTAATACAATTAAAATGTTTTAAACATCAAGTAGAAGTTCTGCACCCTGGTGACAGTTATTGTTTCCATTTTTGCACCAGCCTGACATGTTCAAAAACGTTGTCGAATATCCCAAGCAGAGTATGTGAATATCAACGTGAACTATCATTCCATTTTTTGTCCTTACACTTTGAGACCAAAACGTACAGAATGAAAGGACATTATGAAACCTTTCTCAAATAACACATCTGTGCTAGTCATCACTGGGTGCCAAGGGGACAGTAAAATATTTCCACATTCATTGACTGAACATAGAGATACACAAAGCAAGCACACACAAACACGCTCCCACACCCAAACACACACACACACACACACACACACTCAATTCTTCATTGACAGTTTTCAACAATAACTGTTCCATTTCTCACACACAAATAAAATGACAAATTGTTTTATATCAACAAAACATAAATGCACACATTTAGAAAACGAAACCTGAACTGGCATTCAGCACAATCAACTCTGCTATGCATCTCTTTTATGTGTAGCTCTGCTGAAAGAACAATGTTAATCATTAAGTTAAAAGATGGATCAACGTGGATGGGATAGAAAAGCAAAGGTGACTATGGTTGTCTTACCTCTGTGAGTATCTCTGTACAGTGTAGTGCTGATAGTCTTTTTCCTCCTTGTGCTCCTGTATGCTCTCTGTGCTGGTGTTCCCTCTCTTATATAGCTCAGTGCTGAGCCCAGGGGTCGGCTCTGTGCCATTAACAGGAAGCCAGATGAGAGCGTGAAGACTGGAGACCATGACGGAGCCCACTGTCTGCGGCTGCTTCTTGGAAGGCAGGGGGTTTAATGTACCTTTCTGTTGTAGCTATATGTACATTGGAATACCCTGGCCTAGACATAAACACCAGGAAGGGATCAGTCAGGTTGGTCATTATTTAAGTGGACCTGATGTACATTTCAATGGATTGTCCGATATTAGCTACCGGTACTTAATTCTGAAGACCCTTAATAAACGTATACAAAAATGTATATATGTCAACTATGACAAAGTTGTGGTGTATAGAGATATTCTTTCCAAAAATATAAATGTTTGCAAATAATCCTTTACAAAATAGATTTAGCAAATAGATTTATTTTCACAATTTCACATTTCAAGGTTTATTTGTCGACAGCATTGAACCACACAGCATCATCCTGCACAATTAAATTCTTGTGACATCGCACCTGACAACTACTTAGTGAGATTGCATCACAATTCGCAACACCTTTTCTATCCCGTCTGGATTCAACCACAGAAATAAAACACAATAGACACACTATCGTAAACCATTATAGTACCCCAATAAATATGCAACATGATCTGATGAAGCAACTACAACTACATGTTTTCATGCCATGTGTCATTGTGACTACATTTGGTTCAAAATATCAACTTGGTGACATTTCTCAGAAGATGCTCCCATCAACACTTCAAACTAAAGGCCATGAAAACAGTTATTCATGACACAGCCACACTACACATTAACACAAAATGGCTCAATAATTTAGTAGTATTCATTTTTCAAGACTATTCGATCTGTTGATTAAAATGTCTTTATGATTTGAGGCAATTGTGTGCTAAAAGCATAAACACAGATGGGTGACAAATTTATGAAAAACCTTAATAAATGAATGGAGCAACATAACAAATGCAGATGCATTTATGCAGGTCTACTGCATGATACAACTAAGCAATTAACATAATTTAATGCTCTGTGGCATGTATACACATGTTAAGCAGGCCCAATTGACCTTGATTTCGGATCAAGATAGCAAGAGGAAGGAATCTAAGTAACTTTAAAGATGGTTATTGGGTCATGGACGACAGGAGCCTAAGACACAAAGACTACTAGCTAATCTTTCAACAGGAACAGTGGACGTAGTTACATCCGAATCTGTGGGAAAACACATCAGTAAATAGATTCCAAAATAGATTCCACAACTGTGGTAAAAAATGCACGTTTGATGATTGTGATGCTCGTGCATTACTGCGATATGTAAGGAAAATCGAGAGCGACTCTTTCCCGGGTGCCTGAAAATATGCAGGACGTGATCAGACTGTGTGTCAGCAACAACAGTCTGTGGAGAATGACTCTGCAAGGGATGTTGTAGTAAAAACCATAGGCACTGGTTTACAAAGATGTGGAAGAGAGTGATATGAGTCCTCTTTCACCATATTCTCCACTAGTGGGCAAGTGCATGTGTGCGGTACACCAAGAGGCCTCTACATTCAGGGCATCCGGAGCTTCTGTTATGCTCTGGGGGTGTTTTACTGCCATGATCTGTGACCACTTGTCCCTTTAAGAGGAAAGGGTCACTGCAAATCATTTCAAAAATCCACATTTATTCTCTGAAAAATCTGTTCTTATTCATAATTTTGTGGAATTTCTTAATGCTTTTGTGTGGGTACACAGAGGGTGTCAAGATAGGGTTGGTATACAGAATATCATCAGTATCACTGTACAGTAGTAGTCCATATTATGTCAAGAACAGCTCAAATAAGCAAAGATTAAGAGTCCATCATTACTTAAAGACATGAAAGTCAGTTAATCTGAAAAATGTCAAGGACTTTGAAATTTCCTTCAAGTACTGTTGCAAAAACCATCAAGCGCTACGATGAAACTGGATCTCATGAGTACCGCCACAGGAAAAAAGGCTGAGTTACCTAAGAACGAGAGTTAACTGGACCTCAGACTCCATGAATCAGGCCTTTTGCAAAGAAACCACTACGGAAGGACCCCAATGAGAAGTGACTTGTCAGAACAATGTGACATTGGACAGTACATCTGTCCTTTGGTCTGATGAGATTTCTTGTTCCATCCACCGTGGCTTTGTGAGACGCAGAGTGGGTGAACTGATGATCTCCATCTGTATGATTCCGGCTGGGAAGAATGGAGGTGGTGGTGTGACGGCGTTTGCGCATGCCACTACCGGTGATTTGTTTACAATTAAAAGGACATACACATACAGTGGCTATAGAAAGTCACCACCCCCTTCACAATGTTCACCTTTTTGCCTCACAGCCTAAAATTAAAAGACAAAATATTTTATTGACAATCGGTAACCCACAATATTAAAAAATGTATAATAATTAAAACAGGAAAATACCCTATTTGGATAAGTGAACACTCCCCTTAGAATTACAATAGCAAACTTGCTATTACTAACCACCTTCTAGATTCCAAATCAAACTAATTGGCTTGTAACTGTGATCCATTGTATTGACTTTGATTAGTTCAGAATAAAAGCATAGAGGACTCTAATGCACAGTAGAGCAATTCAAAACGAAGAATCCACAATGGGCGGAAAGGTACTTTCATAAGATCTATGAAGTAAAGTTACAGTAGCACAGTTAAGATCATTGTTAATAAGTGGAAGACATATGGCACCACCCAGACCCTGCATAGATCAGGCCGTACCTCCAAACTAGATGACCGGGCATGGAGAACATTGATCAAAGAAGCTTCAAAAAGGCATATGGCAACTTTAAAGGCACTACAGTCTTTTATGGCAAAGACTGGTCAATGTGTGCATGTGACCACAATATCTTAAGCGCTCCACAACTCTGTCCTGTATGGGTGGGAGGCAAGAAAAGGGTATGTGTAAGCTGCTGACATTGTATTTGCACTATACAGTGACAATTAACATATTTAGGTCACTAACAATGTAAATATATGAACGCGACGCTGCGCAAGCAGCATAGCCAAGTACTGCTGAATGGAGTTGAGAGAGGCAGATAAATGAAGTGTCATCACCGCAAGGATATAGGAAAAAACAACGCAACATGGTTGTAATATATACAGCTCTTCGTGTTTTTATTGCAAGTCAAATTAACAGGAATGTAGTATAACTATGAAAATTGATCAATAATATTGACTGTAATTAAGTCTAAAGCTTGATGAGTGATTTCATATATTTTAATCTGATTCCTAGATCTTCTAATAAACATAGTTTTAATGCTTAGTGGGAAAATGTTTTTGGGTGGCACAGACATAATGAAGAGGGACTGATATGCTCTGTATACTAGAAGCATTGTGGGGCCAATGTGTTTGGGGGCTTAGGAAAACAGCCAAGCAGAATCTGTAGACTGGACACGCTTAAATCCAATAAAATGTCTACTAGTCCTGGACGGGCAGAAGAGCACAAAAAACACATCAGGGTAAAAACCTATGTATGTAAACAAAAAATTGAATATGTGACATGTTAATATGTAAAGCAGATACATTGTTTGTATTTTGATTGCTCTTAGGGAAGAATATTTGAGTGTGCATTTGTTGCCCTACTAGACATGAACAATAGGGCAGGCTTATTAACACTGTTATAGTTTTATTTTTTCAAGCGTGTATCCAGATAATATATAAAGTATATCAGAGGGGCATCCGGTGGAGTGTGGCATAGTTGGCGTTGGGTTACCACCTTTGTCTAATTCTGAGCCAGGAAAAACACTGGCATTCTGTTGTGGGGGTGTTTCTCTTCAGCAGGGACTGGAGCACGTCAGGATAGAAGGGAAAATTAACAGTGCAAAATACCGAGAACCTGCAGCCCTTTGTCCAGAAGTAGAAAATGAAAAGATAGTTAGAAGATAGCAAGAAGATTTATGTCCTTGAGCACCATAGTCAGAGCTGAGACCCGAATCCCATTGAGAATTTGTGGAAGAATTTGTGGACTTGAAGAGTGCAAGACCATGAGTGATCATCAATTTGACTGAGCTTGGACAGTTCTGCAAGGAAGAATGGGCAAATATTGCACAGTTTATGCGTGCAACGTTAGCAGCGATGTATTCAAAAAGACTCATGGTTGCAATTCAAGCAAAAGGTGGTTCCACAAAGAATTCAACAAGACAGACATAAAACAGAGACATCAAAAACCTAAACACAGACATTATTAAACAAAAGACTCACTCCCAAAACAGGCCCCAAATGCCGCAGGGTTTAAACAATAACTTTTATGGTGAAATGGTTTTCTAACGCTGACTACCTCTCTGCAGGGTGGAAGATGAATTGTGTGGTGCTTAACAACCACTGGCCTTTCTCTAAGACTCTTTGATATGAATGATCCGCCCATCGGGTATTACTTAATGTGTGGCTCTGAATGCCAGTTCTTTGAAAGCCGTGTTATATCACATAATATAAAATTCCCTCAGAGGTTGGTGGTACATGGCTGTTATACAAGGGCTGTATCCATGCACTCTGCATCTTATGTGTGGTATTCTAGCTGTCTATATTTTTTAGGATGATTCTGAGATGTGATTAAAAAGTTACTATCAAGCTCCGGAAGTATTTTCTGTTTATTAACATTGACATGAACAAATTGCAAACCATGATAATGTTTAAGAGCTCCGAGTCAGTCTTGATATGCAGTTACTCAGTGCTTATTAGATGTGTGGTGTGTTGATAAATGAGCCTGAATGTGTTGCGTATATTTATATTATTATGAGTATACTGGTGCATCTTAAAAAAAAAAAAAAAATTGTGGAGTTCAGTTTTTTCCCATAATTCAAATCAAAAAGTGATATTCTAGATTCATTACAAATTGAAAAATGTCAAGCCTTTTTTGTTTCAATCTTGATAATTATGGCTTATAGCTCATGGAAATCAAAAATTCTGCATCTCAAAATGTTAGAATGAAAAATTTACCATACAGAAATGTCGAGAAGAGCTCTAATTAGCTAATTAACTCCCTGGGCCTTCAGTCTCTGGTTCAGTACACACAACCACAATCATGAGGAAGACTGCTGTCTTGACAGTTGTGCAGAAGACGCTCATTGACACCCTCCATGAGGAGGAAATACACATGCAAAAGGGATGACCGCAGACAAGTCCAAAGTCCTCTCTTCAGATTAAAATACATTTTGCATTTCATCTAAAAATCAAGGTCCCAGAATGCAAGTTGCTTGACGCCCAGTGTGAAGTTTATCCAGTCAGTGATGGTTTGGGGTGCTATGTCATCTGCTGGTGTTGGTCCACTGTGTTTAATCAAGTCCAGAGTCAATGCAGCCATCTACCAGGAGATCTTTGAGCACTTTTCCATATGGAGATGCTGATTTCCATTTCCACCAGGACATGGCACCTGCACACAGTGCCAAAACAACTGGTAACTGATTTGCTGCCCATGGTATTACTGTGCTTGATTGCCAGCTCGCCTGACCTGAATGTCATAGAGAATCTAAAGGGTATTGTCAAGACTAAATTACATCAGACCCAACTACACAGATGACCTGAAGGCTGTTATCAAAGCAACCAGTGCCACAGACTGATTGCCTCCGTGCCATGCTGCATTGATGCAGTAATTCATGCATAATGAGCCCCGACCAAGTATTGAAGGCATAAATTAACATACTTAGGAAACCTTTGCAGGTGTTTTGAGTTAATTTGCTGATTAATGACCCTTGATGGTTTGCAGGCCCGTCTGTCCGGTATCACCGAGTGGCATCGACTGTGAGACAAAACCATACTGGAAGGGTCAGGCTAATAGAGACAGTGTTGCTCCAGTTATTGCTATTAGTGGTAACAATCATTATTTGTGAATTCATTTTAAGAGGGGGAAATGTGATCATTAGTAACAGAACGTTCATGTAAAAATATATATATTTTGGGGAAATGAGTGCATGGAAGTGGTTTCTCTTGATTCCTCAAGTTTGACAAACTTACCCTCAAACCCTATACTTGTGATTAGTGTGTAATGGAAATCTATTTCATTATGTCTGCATTATGTGCACCACATCAATGAGGGTCATCAGTAACAGAGCACGATACTGGGTCTTGTGGGTTTTCTGGTAATAATGAAGTCACTGTTAGCTAAATAATCAGTCAGCATAATTCTAGTTGATCTTGGAAAGTTCTCAGATGGTTTAGTGCAGAACATAATTAACTTACCTCATCATGTAAATTACAACAGGCCTTTGACTTATAACTAAAGAACTAGAGTTAGGATCAAACAGGCCCACACTAGGACCATAGGGTTTCTCCCACAGGGAAACAATGGCATTGATAGATTATAGAGGGGGTATAATAGACAGATGTAGAACAAAGCTTGTCAAAGTTCAGAGGCAAGTGCCCCTGGTGTGTCCCTGTGTGTCCAAATGGAAAAGCCTTGACTGCACCCTCCATGTACAACATCTTACCTCAGGTTTACAAGTTGGCAATTAATGCATTCCATATGTACAACCCTGTTTCCAAAGTTGTGACGCTGTATAAAGTGTAAATAAGTACTGAATGCAATGATATGTAAATAATAGAAATGCTATATTCAATAGAAAATAGTACAAAGACTACATCATATGTTGACATTTATTTTTTTCTTGAAAAATATATGCCGAGCATGCCGGCAACAAATTTCAAAAACGTGGCGACAGATGCAACAGAAGACTGTGGGGGACCACTCTGAAAGACTGTGTGGGCAAATGGCACAATCATTTATGGATAAGGTTTCTCAATGTTAAATTTCAAAGAGTTTGGGGATTCATGCTCTACTGTACATAATATCATTAAAAGATTCAGAGAATCCAGAGAGGGCCTTTGGGCCCTCAGGTGACACTGCATTAAAACCTGACACAATTCTATAGCGGACATCACTGCATGTGCTCAGGATCACTTCCGAAAATCATTGTCTGCACACAGTACGTTGCTGCATCCACAAATGCAAGTTAAAACTCAACCATGCAATGTAGAAACCACATGAGATCAAGATCCAGAAACGCTGCTGCCCTCTCCGGGCTTGAGCTCTTTTAAAATGGACTGAGGCGAAATGGAAAACAGTCCTGAGGTCTGACAAAACAAAATGTGCGATTATTTTGGGGAATCATAGACACCACAGCCTCTCGACTAAAGAGCAAAGGGACCATCCGGCTTCTTTTCAGTGCAGAGTTCATAAGCCAGCATCTGTGATGGTATTGGGGTGCATTACTGCACATGGCATGGGTGACTTGCACTTTTGTGAAGGCACTGTTAATGCTAAACAATATATACAGGTTGTGGAGCAACATATGCTGCCATCCAGATGTTGTCTTTTTCAGGGAAGGCCTGTAGTAAGAGTCCGGGTGCTAAACTGTCCTGCCTGCAGTCCAGACCTGTCACCCATTGAAAACATTTATCACATTATGAAACAAACATACAACAAAAACCCTAAACTGTTGAGCAGCTGATATCCTATATCAAGCAAGAATGGGAATAGCTTTCTCTTTCAAAACTAGAACAACTGGTCTCCTCAGTTCCCAAATGCTTACAGAGTATTGTGAAACGAAGTGATGCAACACAGTGGTAAACATGTCCCTGTCCAAACTTTTTGTGAAATGTGTTGCTGGCATCATATTTAAAATGGACTTGTACTGCTCCAGAAAAAAATAAGAGACCACGGCACCTATTTCTTTTCCAAAAAAGTTTGAAAGGTTTTGAGTGAGGAACAGAAGGGTTTAAATTAAGAGATACCATTTCTTAGATTCAGCAAAAGATATGTTGTCTTTATATGAATTTCAATTAAAAACAGGGATAAATCATTTGAAATGGGGTTGTAGTTGTCTTGCTAGGTATGATAGTGTGATCAGGAAGTACTTTGGAATAGGGTTCTGGAGCTGACGGTGTTCCACTACATTCCTAAACTGTCCTGTATTAGATCAGCAGTGGACCAGAGGGACCCTTATTAAACAGCAGGAGATGGCTATCATAGGAACAGTTCAGTAGGGTAGTGTGGCCTGGGTGAATGACTTCACGTGGTGTGTTTGTAATCGAAAGTTCTGTTCAACGTCTTTCCGTTATTCAATTATGAATGTCTCATAGGATACATGTGGTGGTGTAATTTTGGACTGCAGTCTCCTGGTAATGGGTTCTTGTATTGCAGTGTCTAGTAATAGTTTTGATGACCTGTTTACATACAGGGCTGGATGACATCAGAATCTGGCAACCACTTGTCATGAGCCACTCACACTGTACTGCCAATACATAGTAGTTGTTATGAAGATGTATTTAACTCCATGTTATAGGGTCTTAAGAGGGTGTGACTTTATAAAATGTTGTCTTCACTGGCAGTTCTTTCTCTGTAAATGAGTGGCACAAAGGAAGTGGGACAAAGACAAGATCCAAACAGAAAATACACAACGTTTCCAGGAAAGAGTCTGGGCCACTGGACACAGATGTGCAGGCAGGTTATGTTTATAATGACAT
Organism: Esox niger; assembly: GCA_016801105.1. NCBI lineage: Eukaryota > Metazoa > Chordata > Actinopteri > Esociformes > Esocidae > Esox > Esox niger. Next base: position 33,523 of record JACXGJ010000756.1, on the reverse strand, counting down.
CACACTGTCCAGTTCCCCAAGCTGTGTCCAGATCATTTATATTCCATGTTATTCTGTTTTTAATCATTATCTCATTATCACTGTCTGTATGAAGTCATCATGACAATTCAAATGAATGTTTTTTATGTGTTGATGCCCAGTCACATGCAATCAAAGTGCAAGAAAGTCTAAAGCCTCCTTGTTTATAAGTGATACCCATACAATGAATGAGCCCAATGCAAGGCTTTTGATGCTGGTTTACTTCAGCCTTAAGAAACCATTGCACAGAGGAGGACTTTAAACTGTTATTTCTGGGCTAAATGCTACAATACAAGCAACCATTACACCTTCTTGGAATCCAAAGTGAATTTTAGACCTTGAAAATGCGACTGAATAAACTTCAACTTGAGTTGACTCACGGGAGAAGCTGCTGTACATCCTCTATATTGTGTGCCTAATGTCTTTCTAAACAGGTAATAGACTAAGTGAAATTGGTATATTAACTTTGTCCTACAAGTAATGATCCCTATAATCCCTCATTCATCTCACTCATCTTCATTCGCTTATCCAGTATTGGGTCGCGGGGGCAGCAGCTCCAGCAGGGAACCCCAAATGTTGCTTTCCCACTTGACATTTACCAGCTCTTACTGAGGGATCTTGAGGCGTTCCCAGGCCTGTGTCAAAATATAATCTTTCCACCTTGTCCTGGGCCTACCCCAAGGTCTCCTCCCAGCTGGACGTGCTTGAAACAACTCCCTAGGGAGACGTCCTGGGGGCATCCTTACCAGATGCCCGGACCACCTCAACTGGCTCCTTTTAATCCAAAAGAGCATCAGCTCTACTCCGAGTTCCTCATGGATGACTGAGCTTCTCATCCTATCTCTAAAGGAGACGCCAGCCACCTTTCTGAGAAAACTCATTTCAGCTGCTTGTACCCGCGATATAGTTCTTTCGGTCATGACCCAGCCTTCATGACAATAGGTGAGGGTAGTAACAAAAATGCACCGGTATATTGAGAGCTTTGCCCTCCGGCTCAGCTCTCTTTTCATCACAATGGTGTGGTAAAGCGAATGCAATACTGCCCACGCTGTTCGGATTCTCCGGCCAATCTCCAGCTCCATTTTCCCCTCACTCGCGAACAGGACCCTGAGATACTTTAACTCCTTTACTTGGAATAAAACCTCATTCCCTACCCAGAGGAGGCAATCGGTTTCCTGCTGAGAACCATGGCCTTTGATTTAGAGTTGCTAATCCTCATCCCAACCGCTTCACACTCGACTGTGAATCGGTCCAATGAGTGCTGGAGGTCACAGACGGATGATGCCATCAGGACCACATCATCTGCATAAAGCAGCGATGAGATCCCCAGCCCACCGAACTGCAACCCCTCCCCACCCCGACTACACCTTGATATCCTGTCCATAAACGTTGGACAAGCAGGATTGGTGACAAAGCGCTGCCCTGACGAAGGCCAACCCCCACCTGGAACGAGTCCAACTTACTACCGAGAACCCAAACACAGCTCTCTCTTTGGACATACAGGGATTGGATAGCCCGAAGGAGGGACCTCCTCACCCCATACTCCCACAGCACCTCCCACAATATCTCCCGGGGGACCTGGTCATATGCCTTCTCCAGATCCACAAAGCACATGTAGACTGGATGGACATATTCCCAGGCTCCCTCCAGGATCCTTGCAAGAGTAAAGAGCTGGTCGGTTGTTCCACGACCACGACGGAATCCGCATTGTTCCTCTTCAATCTGTTTGACTATCTACATACAGTTGCCTAAATATAAGTGACAACAAATAATTGATTCCGTAGAAATCCAAACTCTCTGTATGATAAAGAACTGCCAGTGAACTTGATTTGTGAACAGTATTATCGTATAATCTTCTGATTTTACATACGTAAATACTTTTCCCAAGACGAGAGCCATAACCAAATCTTTTTTGAGAATAAATTTACTCAAATGTTCCTTCGATTTCCCTGTGATATTCAACCTCAAGAACTAGTCCTTGACTACTTTCCCAAAGAGTTGTGGCGCTGAAACAAGCCCTAACCAAAGTAGACAGGAGACTCCAGTGGACTGTTTCTTGGAGGCAGACTGGGGGGTTCCTGGGGAATCTGGGTCTGATGAATCCACCAGTGTAGGTATGCAGAGCAGCCTCTGTTTCTGTCATTAGGGGCCCGAAACAGAGGAGACAGGCATTGAAGTGGATGAGAAAGTCTTTTTTCCTAACGTTTGAAAAGACGTTGCCATTTGCTGAAATGTCTGCTAGACCATGTTGAATACTTGAAGAAATTGTCATGGATTAATATTACATTAAGTAATCAGCTCAAGAGATATTTAGAAACAGTCAACTCTTGTTTTATGGTTCATGGGATGTTTTATCAAATAATTTGTATTTAAATATTTCAAATGTCATTCACGAATTCAAAGGTTGGCCTAGATAATTTGTATCTGGATAACTAATCTCACCATGGTTTTCCCCTAAAATGGCTCTTGCACAATCCCCTCATTTCAGACTAAAACCATTCCTGATATTAACACAAACAGAAGAAATCAGCCGTATGTCGGCATGTCAATGATTGTGACTATAACATTTCTTAAATTGTCCATGAAAATACTCACAATGCAATAAAACAAAATGCTTTTGAAGGTGTCATTTAGCATAAATTAAGCCTTTTAAAAGGCTCAGGCAAACAATTATGCAGTAAAGCAGTAAAAAGCTATTATAGTGTGACGAAATAGAAGAAACCTTCAGCATTACGCGGGAATGCTTATGAAAAAATCTGGCGTAACAAAATATAGAAAAAATACTTAAAGAAATCAACCAAAGTTCTTCTCCCCCATTAGGGTAGAAACAAGGGATAAAAACATGTAAAGACAATGGATAGGTTAGGTAGTAATGCTTTAATGATTGATGTACTTCAGTAAATGGAGAATTCCTTACCTTATTTAGCCTCCCTTCTGTCTTTGTGGGCCTTACTGTGACATATAAACATATATTTTTAAATCATTCAATTAAACCTAGTATTACCAAGTTATGCGAATATCTAGGCACCCAAATCTTCACATGTCTGAGATTCCCGTCCAGAACTACGTACCATGTTTTTCTTTAGTTTCAAATGTACCTATGTTTTGTCGACTTTAAGTTCAACTGAATTCACACTGAATATATGTTCAGTACTTTTTTTTATAACTGAAAGTTGATCAAGAAAGTTTGCAGAAATAAAGAAAACATCTTCATTTCTGTACAGGAAATTAGGTCACACCTGCCCACAGCAAATATCTCATACGTCAGAAACCTGTAAAGAATCTATGTTGCAATCATACATTAATAAGAGCAATGTTGAAAGCCCAATTCCATGCATACATCACTCTAAACTAAGACATTGTATTTTAGCACATGTAGTTAAGAGAACATGTATTTTATTTTCCCAGAAAAATCACACCTATACTGATATACAGACCAGAAGCACATCTTCTATGGTGCTAGCTAGTTTGGCCCTGGCTTACTGCGATAAAGCATGAAGACATGAAGACGGGAGGGCCAGATTAACAACATGTGGGTGACCTGAAAGAATGAGCGTATGTGCTTTACAAAGAATGACCGATGAGGTAGTCCATCTTTGCTGGAGACCCCTGATGTCCTCCGCTAAAGGTCAGGAGGGGTTTACTTAAGCCAAAATACAAAGGGAAGATATAAATGGGACACACAACAGTTTACTCATAGAGCATTTTAATGTTCTTTAACTAAAAACTTGTACTGAAATAAAATAAAGATCGATTTTTCTCAAATTCATTAACTTTTTCTTGCAAACAACAAAATCTGATCCCAGAGCGGCGACGTATACATTTTGACAATGTCCTTCTCAATAAAATACAACGTTTCTGAAGGTCCAGAGATGACGCATACATCACAAATGGCCCAGCCAGCAACATCTGTCTAGTGCTTTACTTTGCCTGGATTGCAGAGTCTATAGCCCTATCATGTCTAGAAAGAGCTGTGAGTAACAGGAAAGAGTGTTTCCATATGGGAGCTGGTGAATCCTGTTCCACATATCAGATGACTCACTCTCAAAGGTCTTTGTGAAACCTGGTTGGAGGAGGTCCCTATCAAATGTGTCTGTGTTTCTCTCAAAGCCAAATGGTTATCTGAGCCTGGAATCATTATATCAAAGACAAGAACATGGATATTGTGGTATATGAGGTCGACAGTACCGTCCGTAGTGGACCTCCCTGCAAGTACCATGTTTCAAACGAACACCTTATGATACACATTAAGAACAGAGTAATGGAGAACATCACAATGAAAGGAAAAATGACCTACGAAATAAGAGGTCATCTACCTGAAGTTCAATGTGCTCTCATAATAAAATGACAAAAACACAATGAAAGGAAAAATTACCTAAGAAATAAAAAGTAATCTACTAAAACCTCACAGTAAAACCTCACTGTGCTTTCATAATACAAAGTTAGGCTTATATTTTGCCTGGATTATTCAAACACTAAATGTGAAAATCGTTTGTTGATCTTTAAACCATTTCCAGTGTAATATCCAAATAATGTTTCTGAGAATGATTTTCAATTTACTGCCATGTTCCTGGCGATATACAGCAATAGTATACAACATCTTTTCTATATCACCACTGCATTGACTCACTCCACCACAGTCGGTCAACTGCCACCTCACAGGTGACTTAACTTAATGGATTAACCTGCAAGTTGTAGTTCAAATGGTCTTGCCATATTTCCTGAAAGACAAATTAAAAGCTTGACTGTTGCACTCGATGGGTTACTATGATCCAACATAAAATAGAATAAGAGGTTGGGAGATTAGTCCAGCTAAAACAGCATCAGAGGAAATTCCCTGTGGTGCAGAGAACAGAATCCCATAAAACTTCATGTAATCCCATTTAGAAGTTGGTGATGCAAACCCTTTTTTCCCCCCATGTATTTTAGAAACACATGACCTCACTGTCTAGGACCTTCTGGCCAGGCTTAGTCCCTGCTAGTTCTGTTGCCCAGCTCGCCATCTTATCATGCAGGCCACTGTGGAAAATGAATATTACCCATCCGATTATTCAGCCTAACTGGTTAAAATAACAAGAACTTAATCCTGGAGCCCCTAAAAATTACAATATCAAATAAAACAAGAAATACATAAATTGTTCTACTTTAAAGACCAACATCTGCTAATAATCTTTACTGCTGGACTTCTTTCTTCATCTTTTGAATGAGCCTGTTTGGAAGCATGTATTGAGAGCCTGTTTGGCTAAGAAAAACAGCTTCTCACTCTCTAGCTATGGCACTCCTAAGTGTGGCCTGACCTTTGAAGCAATCACTTCTCTGCCTCCGGTAAAGCATTGACTCCACACATCTCCCATTTATTGTGTCAATAAATCCCAGAGGAATTACTGCATGGAGACTAACTGTTGATGGATGTCGGGCATAAATGACAAGAGCACATCACTCAAGAATCCCACTTTGACAAATCGGGTGTTGTGACATTACATGGTCCACAGTACATTAACATTGTATTTCAATTTCAAACTACCCTGCCTTTAGGAAGAAAGCAAGCAAGTATATTTTTATAGCACAATTCATACATAGAAGCAATTTCAATGTGCTTTACAAAGAAAAAAATCATCATATCATAGTAATCAAACATAATAAACATACACAGTATAAGAAAATAGAAATAGAGTATAAACAAAATAAAAACATATGAAGCTTTAACCCTCTTATGCTGAATGTCCTGGAGGTTGGCCCTATACTGTCCATATGTCCCAACCCCCTCCACTACACAAGAAAATTAGAGCTGGTAAAGCCATCAGGGTTCACGTCTTCCATCTCTTAGGTTCTCTTTTTTTGCACCACACCCGTTCTACTCGTACAACTCAGAGAAGAAGATGAACACAAACCACATGGCTGTTAAACATAGGTCATGGGGTCAGATACTCAATCTTGACAAAGCACCAATCCACCTCAAAGTGGTTTGTTCTTATTAAAGAGATTTGAAGAAAATATTACACTACTGAGAAAAAAATGTAGTGATATCCAGACCGATATATATAATGGTCTTTAAATATTGTTTACTTCATTACTTACAACAGTTAGGCAGCCAACCAGAAACTGTCAGGAGATCAGCTCATACAAAAACAATGTCTACCAGTTCACCTAGACTAAACTCAAAACTGCTTTTGTAAAAGCCTAGCAACATACGAACATTTCTGAATCATTACACAATTTGTCATGTGAATCACGCTAGCATTGGCCAGTGATTTCTGATATTTCAGACAGCTGTTCTGTTAACTACACATTCTAGAAAGGTTCTGTCATTCCCTTCTATACTATTATCACTTTCACACTTTCTCCCCCACATCAATTTTGTCTTTGCTGTAACAAATATGATGATAAACTCTGCTAGTGAGTATGCAGAAAAGGGGAAAGGCAGAGTACCATTTATTTTGAAATTATGTCAACTTCCAATTGGTTTGTTCTGCAAGTTTGAACATTTCAACAAGGTAAAGTATTACTGACACCTTGTGGTTAAAAGCTGCTTATCTGTGCTCACATGTCCACCCACTTCAACTGTACTGACAGTAGTGTGAGCAACAGCAATGTGAAATATATAAGCATGTGCCCACAACCTTCCAGAAGTCTGGAGAAGGAAAGCTCAGCACTATATCCACTGCCCCTTTATTTAAACCTAAAAGGAGGCCAGTCAGTCACAATTTATATAGCTGATACATGAACACTTAAAAAACAATGTTTGTAATGAGTCTGGTCCTAATTCTACCTGAAACAGCGACCATAATTGCCATTGCAATCATTACGCAGTGTCTTTCTTTTACGTTAACCCTCCCATGCAAATCCAATTCTGAAACATGACAGCATGTCTGTGAGGTGCTGCACCCTGGTAGTAGTGCCCGGCATGATATTTTGTTCATAGAAGATGTGAATAAAGGCTACTGCCTGAATTCTGCATGTTTGAAAAATTGAAACCGAAATGTAAACTATCATGTTGACACTGTCTTATCGGAATAAGTATGGACTGTGTTGCTGTTCCACTGGGTGTCACTCTGAGGTAGTGGAAGGCCAACCACATGCACGGATCACTGGAGCAGAACTTATGACAAATGAATGCAAAGATGAAATTTATCTTTTAATAAAAGCATTTTTAAACTATGCAGAGCTTCAATACGTAGCTCACTGTGAAACTAAGGACTGGACTAGAAGAAAACGGACACGAACCATAAAGGTTCACTTAAATGAATGGATTTTCAAAGCCAACTGCCTCACATTAATACATGATGGCTTTTAAAGGTCAGGCTGGGCCAATGCATTTTCTACTTGAATAGGTAATGGCAATGTCCAATGGCGTCGTTAGGCCTGGGCGTCTGGGACTATAACCCTGGATCTTTTATGAACAGCCCCGGATCTCACATTGATAAAAATATATAAAAATAGCTCCTGATCTATTCATCTATAATTCTGATTACGACAATGTAGACGTGTAGGCCGCTAGCGTGAACATCGACAATATCCTCATGCACACTGAAAACCTTGTACTTCCTATCCCGAGGGGCGGGGGGGCTAAGCCCTGAATGTATTGTGATCCTAGCAATGCCTCTGGCAATGTCTTTCATTACTTGGTCTGTGAGGTTGTTTAACTCAGCAGATAGTGAACTGAGTCATTTTGTCTTGGATGCTAATTTGATGCCAGGTATTTTTTTGGTTGACAGGTACAACACATTGCGGCATTCCCAGACACAGCACTTAGCTGTGGTAAATTAACAATATACCACAAACCGCTGAGATGCCTTTGTTTTTTTCCACTGTTAAAAAAACACTCAGAACAGTAAACCAGAAAAGGAACCAGGCAAGCCTGGTTCAGCTGGGCCGCAATTGAAAGTGATTAATGTTTGCACCTACGAGAGGCTATGCCTTTAGCCCGCTACACCACAGAACTGCATGCTTATATAGTGTTGGTATAGCGTCTCAACATTAGATCAGTCTGTCACCCTTTAACATCACGCAACGTTTGAATATTTTGCTAGACACCATTAAGCATTGTGTTGCACTGACTAAAGTTTACCTCCACCACAAATAGTATACTGTATATGGACTGTATGGCTTTTGCCACTGGCCGTTTTAAAAGCTAATTAGCCAGTAATATTTTGCTAGACACCTTTAAGCATTGTGTTAAACTGACTAGCATTTCTTATTTAGTTTTTCTCCACCACAAACAGCATCTATGAACTGTATGGCTTTTGCCACTTGGTGTTTTAACAGCTTATTAGCCATCCGTGAATGATATTGATAAAGTAACTTTCAATATGTTGATAACAGACTTTTTCGTCATTTGTAAAGACGAGAGAATCGTCTTGCCAGCTAAGTTTTTGTTTGCGTCTCCAACCACTACGCAATTCAACCAGTCAGTCACTCACTCACTCACTCGGTCCGGCACAAATTATATATTGTTGTTTTATGTTTAAAATTTCTTGTAGTCATCTCAAGATATCAATTGCCTGTTGGAAAACACAAAACATTCTTTATAGCTTTTATTGTATTAGTGTTTATAAAAATGTTATACATAGCTTTTAGGCACAAATATACCCTTTCTGATGAGATTTCTCAGATTTCTAATGAGGTCGGTACTCAGTTTTGAATAGTGGCATGGCATCTTTCTGCTAGGACTACTACATAATAGACTACTCTAAGAGCTGCATCAGTGAAGGACCACATACACAGCGCTGTGTTAATTATCCCACATTTTTCATCCAAAGATGAGAAAATAAAGAGTTGGTGTGGAAACCTTGTGACTTAACCCTAGTGTGTCTGTGTTTTGGCTTTTGTGGGGCTCACTAAACACCATTCTGAATACAGTATTAACGAATACTATTGCAGAATACTATGCTGTAGTCAGGGCTGTCGGTGGCATCTTAATTGGGGAGGCTCATGATAACGGCTGGAATGCAGTGATTTGGATGGTATCAAACATCACCCATATGAACTTCATGTATTCAATGCCATTCTATTCACTTCATCCCAGCCATTATTATTAGCTGTACTCCTCTCAGTGAATCACTGCAACATTACTGCAGTTAAAACGTGTTATTTTAGATGCAGTATTAGCAACATGCTGCAGCTATGATGTAGTTTAACTGCTGTCTTTTTGCAAGGATACCATAAGTACTTACACACGCAAAAGCCTGGGTTGTGTGCATAATAGGCAATCCGCTTCCCATTTGAGCCTCTAAACGCCTCATTCCCACTTTGCCTAATTACCCAATTAAAGCTTGCTCCGCAGATATGTCTCCCTCGCTCCTCTTCCATTTGGATTATAATGTGCAGTCTGCTTAGCATTGCCAGTCGCAAATAACAGAACCAGGACAATTAGGTTTGGATTACTATTTAATAAACATATAGTAGATATTTTAGGTGGTTTTAGATGAGTTCATTTGGCTCTTTTTATGGAGACATTCTCCAGCTCCAGGGTATGAATTGAAGTGAAACCTACTAATCAATCTTAATTAATGAGTGAACCAAACAGCTGACAGTCTCACGTATGCATAATAGAACAACGCAAGGAAAACTCCTAGGCAACCGATATGTTAGTATTGCATTTGTGTTAACTTACATGCCCGTGTGGAAAATTACTGAACAGTTCCTTGCATGTCTGTTGTATGGGTTTTTATTTTGCACACTGAGCATACATCATACATCTATTTGCTACCATGTTTTACAAGTTCCAAATCGTTTCCATATTAAGAAAGCCCTGGCTCAGAATGTTGTATCGAGACGTCTGTCTATCATTGAAGGAAGTTCTACCCCCAATGATCTACTGTGTGAAATACAGTTAGGGTGTTTGGACTGCTGCTGCTGCAAACCAACCAACACCAAGCTCATGCCTTCATGAAAGGCCTTAACTTGGATGCATTGAGTGTATTATGTACCTGTGGGAGCATACAAATACGTTTGACAAATGGACACTGGTCGAGTGCAGGAGACTAACATCAAACAAGCGCACGTGTCTGTGAATGCGTGAGGGTGTGAATACAAAACAGTGCAAGCAATGTCTTGCTGTTTCTATTTCCTTATTGTCAGCCACCAGCCTCTGTTTGTGTGTGAAGATGTTGCTGGCTCCACATCTTGCTCAAGGACAAACTGAATAGGTCTCGTTGTCAGTCTCTTTAATGATGAGAAGCCTTTTTCAGCCGCTCCTTTTGAGAATTAAATATTTATTAGACTGAAACTCCCCTGTATAAAGCTATTAACTATCTTTATTCACCACACACCTTTAAACTGCTCAGGTGAGATGAGAGAGAGATGGAGGCGGCGATAACCCTGGAGAAAGTGGGATTGATATTGCTTAGCGGTGGGTGGGTGGTAGAGTGGGTTCCATGTGCAGGCTGCGGCTTGTGGGTGCCTGTGAAGTGTGCAGCCTGTGTGTCAGAGATAATGGAGGTGCTTTGAACCTGCAGGGATGAGGGGGCGTCAGCGTTATGGAGCACCACCTTGGACCAACCTCACATCTGCAGGGATCTCCTGGGAAACTCAGCGGGTCAGGTAGGATTGGAGGGCTGGTCTGACAAGGGGCCCAATCTAAGTTTCTGTGTTGCCTCTCCTCAACAGGTGGTGTGGTGGGTGGCTGAGGGGACCACAGGAGAACAAACCATCTGGTCTGGCCACAGAGAATTCAGGCACAGCTCTACTTAAAACTGGTACAATCAGTGCCTGTCTGCGTGAAAATGGAAACACGTAAACAAAGAATAGCATGGGAGATTTTCCCCTAGACTTTTTATCTCTCCATTTACTGTTCTTTCTTCCTCGTTTGGCTCCCCCCATACTGATTCTCCCTCTGTCTTCAGCCCTCTTGGGATGGCTCTGCTTACATGAGTTTATAAATCCTTTTTTGTCTTGCTTCGTTTATTCATTCTTTGTCTTTGCGCTGCTGGCTTTGCCCAATTCAAAGGAGAACATTGGGGAAAGAGCCTTTTGTTGTTCATTTGAAAGAAGAGCTCCCAGTCTGACAAATGGTAGCACACTGATAGGAGCGACACGGCTGCGAACACCCTCCAACTCTGATCCTGCTCCGTTCTGATCTCAAGTGTGTCTTGCTGTGCGATGTGGATAACCAGCAGTCTCAGCACTCCACCTCTCTCGTCAAACTCCAAATGAGACCAGGGAAAGACAGGAGGGAAATAATGTCATTCCACAGAAAACACAAAACCACCTTTTACCTCATTCATTGCCATAACATTGGAACAGTTGCTGGTACAATACACCTCTCCCCATTCCTCAACAGCCCATTGGCCATTGTGGACGTTCTGAAAGAAAGGACGTCTGGGTGCAATGAATGCTTATGTTGGGCCGTGTGTCCGACACTCTTGACCTGTATTCTTGGTGCGGTTTCCATGCACTTCCGTGCCCCTTGACCCTCTCCAGTGCACGGCTGTGCCCGGGATCCCCGTGGATTTGGGTTCCTCATGGCCACTCCCTGTTCATCTTCTGTTCATCGAGAGGCACTGTGGCGGCGCGACATCTATGGAGAGCAGCAGCGTGTGCGAGGAAGCCCATACCGTCCTTTTATAACATGGGATGAGATGAGGTGAACAGGGGGTGGACTGAAGGAGTGCTGGCCCCCCCAGCACTCCTTCAGTCCAGCGACACCATCGTCCTGCACAGTCGCTCCATGTTGCCATTGTCTAGCCAACTGTTAGGTATTGTGGATGGATCAAGTTGGATTCAGGCCCGGGTGTACTATGCATTGTTGCTTTGAGCGCACCCCCGTCTGCAGCGTGTTTCACAGGCTGAAAAGCTCCAGTGTGACAGTCTTTCTCTTTATAGTTGTTTGGGATAGCCAGGGAGTGTCACACATCTCCATCTCCATGTCTGCGACAGATTATTTCTTATTGTAGATTGAGATCAGGGGCAGAGGCCTTCTGATTGTGTATGGAGGTTTCCATCCTACAATTACCCCTAAATGTCTGCAGTGCTCCTAGAGGGATTGGAGTTGCTACAGTACAGTGAAACCTCGCCAGTTGGATGAATCAATGTAGGTAGTTCATTGAATATCTCTGGCTATGAAACAGCAATGAAACAACCTCTTGAACTCGTAGATTAGCAGAGTCCTCTGAAGAGTAAATTACTCTTTCATGAAGTACAATCAATCCATCACACATTTTCTGGTTGGGTGATGCCACAGTGCAGGAAGCTAGCAGCAGGTTTGAAGCCCATTGCCTCTCACCAGTCCACTCCAATCCCTGGACTCTGAAAGATGAAGGAAATGCTCTGTCTGGTTTAGAACCCACCAAGCATTGATCTCCGCTGGCCAGGACTCAGCATGAGTCTAATACATGATGAATTACTTTTAAAGCATTTAATTTATTATTCTTAGTTTTCTGAATGACCTTGGCACAGAAGGTTTGATTGCGTTTCCACTGGCCCTCTGAACTTGACAATATCTCACACCTCCGTCTTCCCTGACCTGGGTTGAGTCTGTGCATCATAAGCCAATTACAGCCCCCTCTATCATGTCCTTTGGCCCCTAATAACCTTTCCAATGTTCTCTTTTTATGTTTCCTCTCCGGCTCCTCTGGAAGCTAGTGGTAAAGTACATTGCCAATGCGTGGTCACATCAGCATACATTCTAGCCGCCGAGGTCTATCTATACAGTACATTAAGCACACACAAATTACTTTACAAAGAAGAGAGATTCTTTTTCTTCCCTCCAGCTCTCTCCAACAGAAATGTTGTGTCCATTCTCTTTGTAATTTCTTCTCAGCTAGAAAAATGTCTTCCTTGTAGCAAGCCAAAACGATCACCAGTCCTTTCTCAGAGGAGACTGCATACCACCGCTCACAGCTATCCAGCACACCCACCAGACTCTTACTAGTCCAAGACCGGGCTCTGTGAAAGACTGTTATCCCACAGCGGAATAGGTTGACTAGAAGAACAGGCTAACTAGGAGGCACTTGATGGGTGAATAGCCCCCAGCTTTAAGCAATTTATAGAATAATATGCTCAGACGTAAGTAATTTATACTGTAGGACGGTACCTTAAGCCTTAAGTGAGGATAGCACCAACATGCACTCCTTCTAATTCAACTCTCTCCTTTTGTTCAATATGTTTATTTTTTCACACCATAAGTTTGTTCTACACTTTCACATGGATAAGTGGAGCCATGGATTTCTTTTAGTCACAGGTGCGCATTCAAGAGAAGAGGGGAAAACGATTGCTTAACAAAGCACTGGACTGGCCTGTCAATTAGAAAATTAAGAACATCATTCATGTGAGATTTCATTATTCTTCTTTCTTTTATATTTTGGTGATACAGTTAAGGAAATAAGTGTTTGATCCCCTGCTGATTTTGTACATTTGCCCACTGACAAAGTAATGAACAGTCAATAATTCTTATGGTAGGTTTATTTGAACAGTGAGAGACAGAATAACAACAACAAAAAATCTAGAAAAACGCGTGTCAAAAATTTTATTAATTGATTTGCATTTCAATTAGTGAAATAAGTATTGGATCCCCTCTCAATCAGAAAGATTTCTGACTCTCAGGTGTCTTTTATACAGGTAAAAAACTGAGATTAGGAGCCCACTCTTAAAGGAAGTGCTCCTAATCTCAGTTTGTTACCTGTATAAAAGACACCTGTCCACAGAAGCAATCAATCAATCAGATTCCAAACTCTCCACCATGGCCAAGATCAAAGAGCTGTCCAAGGGACAAGATTGTAGACCTACAAAAGGCTGGAACTGGCTACAAGACCATCGCCAAGGAGCTTGGTGTGAAGGTAACAACAGTTGGTGTGATTATTCGCAAATGGAAGAAACACAAAAGAACAGTCCCTCAGTCTGGGGCTCCATGCAAGCTCTCACCTCGTGGAGAACTACACGGGAGGATCTTGTCAAAGATCTCAAGGCAGCTGGGACCGTAGTCACCAAGAAAACAATTGGTAACACACTACACTGTAAAGGAAATCCTGCAATGCCCGCAAGGTCCCCCTGCTCAAGAAAGCTCATATACAGGCCCGTCTGAAGTTTGCCAATGAACATAGGAATGATTGAGAAGAAAACTGGGTGAATGTGTTCTGGTCAGATGAGACCTCAACTCAACTTGCCATGTTTGGAGGAGGAGAAATGCTGCCTATGACCCCAAGAACACCACTTCCACCATCAAACATGCTTTGGGGGTGTTTTTCTGCAATGTGGACAGTACTTCCTCACAGCATCAAAGGGACGATGGATGGGGCCATGTGCTGTCAAGTCTTGAGTGAGAACCTCCTTCCCTCAGCCAGGGCATTGAAAATGAGTTGTGGATGGGTATTCCAGCATGACAGTGACACAAAACACATGGCCAAGGCAACAAAGGAGTGGCTCAAAAAGAAGCACATTAAGGTCCTCGAGTGGCCTAGTCAGTCTCCAGACGATAATCCCATAGAACATCTGTGGAGGGAGCTAAATGTTCGAGTTAACAATGTCAGTCTCGAAACCTAAATGACTTAGAGAAAATCTGTTAAGAGGAGTGGAGCAAATTCCTCCTGAAATTGTGTGCAAACCTGGTGGCCAACTACAAGAAACATCTGACCTCTATGATTGCCAACAAGGGTTTTTCCACCACGTTTTGCAGATCAATGTTTTGCAGATGAAATAAAATGCTAATCAATTTATAAAATATTTGACATGCGTCTCTCACTGATCAAATAATACTAACATTAAAATTTATAGACTGATCATTTCTTTGTCCGTGGGCAAACGTACCAAATCAGCAGGGGATCAAATACTTCTTTTCCTCACAAGATGTTTGGCAATATTTGAAACTGTACAGTTCAGAGGCTAGAATGTGGTTGGTCAAGTTTCATCCTGAAGTGGATCAATTGATTTAGTAATAAATCATGATGTGTTTCCAATGGTGAGAGGTTAGCCTTGTGTAGGTTTCACCTTTAATGCCCAAGAGACTAAAGATTAAATGACCTCTACCGGCATTGAGAATGTCCAGTACAGAAAACAGAAAATAACACATTATTATGGGTGGGTTAGAAAGATACACTAAATAAAATGTCAGAGAAGTACTTCATGGCCTTCCTATAAGAACTCCTATCTGCCAAACACCATCCTCCAACCAGCCTCTAATGATTGAGTGACATGCCCAAACAAGGTGAAAATACCATAAATAATTAATATTTAATCTTTCCAAATAGGGGGACGCTTTAAATGAAAAAGATAAAAACGTTTCAGTTACCTAGTACTCTGCCAGCAGCAATGACACTGCTAATGGCAGACACATAAGCACTCAGTATGTGCTATAACGGCAAATATATCCTATACATTAATATCAAGTTTCAAGTAAATGCATCTCTCTTGATGCAGGGAGACAACCAGCGTTTTGCATGTAGTATTGTGCAACTGTTTCATTAACGGCTAACAGTTTGAAATGTGGTTTGATGCAGTGTACGTAGTGAATTTTGTCTCTAGGTGACAGATGGTCAGTTGCTGAGGGCCACAGCATAAGAAAAGGAATTGCAATGATTAAGCTTTACTGCCCACCTGCCAACAGCCTGGAGGAGGAGAATTAGGTTTGCAACAGTGTGTGACTATGGTGGGAAGGATCAGCAGTGGTATTGCCTTGCAGGCTTTCTAGGATAACATTCATGTAGGACCTCCATGAAAGGCAGGAGGCAGTAGATGATGGTTTCTTCTTTATCTATTGGTTTTGGGCACTGAGCAAATTTGTGGCCAAATTTGAGCAGAACCGTGGAAGTTTGAGATATCTGCTTAGATATCTGCCTAGCAACATACACAATGCAGAAAATGACATCACCTTTTCACACAGAAGTGGATTTTGAGGATATAACCTACATTAGTGTATGGTGTTATTCAGTGCAGTCCTAGATTTCTTCAAAATATGTGTTTTAATGCTTTTACATTAGGTCATTAGGGGTTATTAAGGTTATAATTTACCAAAGTAGTAGGTTATGAATCACAATCGTTCATACAAAAAGTATTTAACTATAATAACTACATGAGATTTAATGAAATCCTGGCTTTGATTTGTGCTGAAAGGGTCTTCCAGCTTCAATCTTAAAAGAATGTCTTCATTCATTATAATAATAATATTATTAATTTTATGAATTACTATTATTATCCTACTAATTATATTAATTATTATTATTTAGCATACTACTCCTCCCACAGCATTTATGCTAGAAACACCATCCAAACTTAAAACCTTCAAAGTATGATCTAACAGTTTGGTATTAGAATACTAGTGATAGCACATAATCCTCTCTTCAAGAATGACAGGATTAACTAGTGTAGGCTAAGAACATTTGTAAAACAACCCCTCTGGAAACATAGACATCATGAAGGAAGAGATGAGTAATGTTTTTTCAGTAGAAGTGTGAACAAGCAAAAAAAATTTGTCAAGACCCTTTTGCATCCGACATTTCACAAAGTTCTTATACAACAGTAATGTTATACTTAGGTTTAAAATACCTTCACGTTCAGCTAGTGTAGTAAAATTTGGTAAAAGGACCAGACAATTGCAAATTACATTAATGTTAACACATGGCTGAGTAAGCTAGCAAAGTGCTAACTGAAAGTAACAAACACTTGACTGGAGCTAGCATACAGCTAACTGGAGCCAGCTAACAGGAACTGGTTAATCCCTAACCCTTACAGTGCAACATTTCCACAGTTACTAAACAACTCTGTTGCAAATTTCAATTATGTTAATCCTATGGTATTGTATGGAGTGTTGTTTACGAAAAGAAAATGTTCATACAGTACTGTAACAAATTTGTTTTTGTTTTTCAAAGGAAGACAGCACCATCATGGCATTTTACATTCAAAATGTTAGAATCCTCAAAATGACCTATCCTGAAAGCTTGTGTTTCAGACTAGGAAGTGGATTACAACTCTTGTTGCTGTTAATTATTATCATTTTTTTACAGTCAAGTTAGTTACTTTTCATAACCAACAAATATAGATCTACATATTTGAGGTTTGCCCAAATTTCATGCCTATCTCATGGCTCTGTGATAGCCTTGCGTTTTTCTGCAGTTTGGTTGAGGTCTCTTCATAGATTTGAACTTAAGTCATGCCTTCTAATAAAGCTGTTAGACAAAAAACAAGATATTTTTAATTCAATTCAATTAATTCAAACAGCAGCAGACTACCAAGCTTTCTAACCATTTTTGCAGTCTGGAATGTAAGACAAATGTTACTGTTTACACATGCTTCCTTGCTACTTCTGGTGTAAACGCAATGTTCCGGAGATTGAGAAAAAAACCACTTGAAATATATTTTGTATCTTTCCTTGCTACTACCGATTAATTTGTTTGCAGCTGTTTGAATTTGAGTCAATGAGGGAAGCTTGAAATGCAGTGTATACCTTAGCCAGTAAGGTGACAGTGTTTGTGTCTACTGTCTGAGCACATTGAGGCACTCAATGCATGTAGCTAATGTGAGTTTAATCCAGTATGTTTGTTTTGTATTGATATGGTTCACACAAAATACTAGATGAATTTGCAGTGCTACGGTAGCGAGCAAACCGATGGCGCAAACTAAAACACATGTATTACATGAAAATGTTGGTGTCCCCCTCAAGAATTGCTCTTGAGAACATTTCATATAATTGTCTTCTCCAAAGTTGATGTCAAATTTACCCCTGAAAGCATTAAATGGACTTACTCTTACTTACCGTATTGAATTGGTCCAGCCATACTTATCTACATCTACACTGAGATGACAGGATGCAGGCTTCCTTACAGTACCTAGAATTTATAAACAAACAGCCGGAGGCAGCACTTTTTCCCACAGAGCTCTACTACTTTGGCAGATTCGGTCTCAACCTTTAGGTGTCTACTAAAGACTCATTTATTCTGCAAGGGTCTGTGAATAAATAAAGTCTGTCTATGTCCCTGGGGTGTGAAGGTGAACTGAAAGGCACTGGATTTACAAGCCACCGTTGCTGTTTTTGCCTTGCAGACTCTCATATCCATTGGAATGTCCTCTCTCCAATGCCATTCTCCCAAATAACACATACAGTGGATAAAAAATCTACACACCCCTGTTAAAACGCCAGGTTTTTGTGATGTAAAAGAATGAGACCAAAACAATTATGTCAGACATTTTTCCACTTTTAATGTGACCTATAATGTGAAATCTTTCAGGGGAAAATATGAAAAATAAAAACCTTACAATAACCTGGTTACATAAGTGTGCACACCCTCTTATAACTGGGCATGTGGCTGTGTTCAGAATTAAACAATCACATTCAAATAGACGTCATTACACACCTGCCATTATTTAAATTGACTCTGATTAATCACAAATAAAGTTCATCTTTTCAAGTAGGATTTTCCTGACATTTTCTTAATTGCATCACTGAGTAAAAGCCATGGTCAGTGGAGAGCTTACTAAGCTCAGGAAAAGGGTACAAAATAATTTCTAAAGCATTAGATATACCATGCAACACAGTAAAGACAGTAATAATCAAGTGGAAAAAATATGGCACAATAGAGACATTACCAAGAACTGAACATCCCTCCAAAAGTGAGGAAAAGATGAGAAGAAAACTGGTTAGGGAACCTTCCAAGAGGCCTACAGCAACATTAAATGAGCTCCAGAAATTTCTCGCAAGTATTGGGTGTGTGCTACATGTGACAACAATCTCCCGTATTCTTCAAATGAATGGGCTATAGGGTAGGGTGGCAAGACAGAAGCCTTTTCTTACATAGAAAAACATTCAAGTCTCCCAAAACCACGTGGAAAAATGTGTTATGGTCTGATGAAACCAAGATTGAACTTTTTGGGCATCATTTCAAAAGGTATGTTTGGCGCACTGCACATCACCCAATACCCACAGTGAAGCATGGTGGTGGCAGCATCATGCTTTGGGGCTGTTTTTCTTCAGCTGGATCTGGGGCCTTAGTCAGGGTGGAGGAAATCATGAACAGTTCCAAATACCAGGCGGTTTTGGCACAAAACCTTTAGGCATCCTTTACAAAGCTAAAGATAAAGAGGAAGTTCACCTTTCAGCATGACAACAACCCAAAGCACACATCCAAATCCACAAAAGCATGGCTTCACCAGAAGAAGATTAATGTTTTGGAATGGCCCAGCCAGAGCCCAGACCTGAATCCAATTGAACATCTGTGGGGTGATCTAAAGAGGGCTGTACACAGGAGATGTCCTCGCACTTTGGCAGATTTGGAGAACTTTTGCAAAGAAGAGTGGGTAAATATTGCCATGTCAAGATGTGCCATGCTAATTGGTTCCTACCCAAAAAGACTGAGTGCTGTAATAAAATCAAAAGGTGCTTCAACAAAGTATTAGTTTAAGTGTGTGCACACTTATGCAACCAGGTTATTGTGAGTTTTTTATTTATTATTTCCCCCTCAAAGATATCAGTGTATTTTTCAATTGGATTGTTCCCATTATAGGTCACATTAAAGGTGGAAAAGGTTAATGATTTATCTTTTTCATTTTTTTTTACATCAAACATCTGGCATTTTAACACGGGTGTGTAGATTGTTTATATCCACTGTAGCTGTGCCTGTCTAAATTCCTCCTGTTGCTGATCATGTTACTGCCTGATGATTCCTGCAACCCCTGCCCACAACCCACCAGATTGTCCTTTTCTTTATCCACCTGGTTAAGCAGCTGAGATGGATTCTGTTTAAAGACTTTTGACACAGCCCACATGCATTTATTAACCTGTTTTTCATCTGAACATGCAAAAACATTGATGTAGCCCAAAATGTAATCTTATTTTTACTCTTATTATCTTCCTTCGTCACTGCCAGAATTGGACTGACCACCCCTGAGAGTCTTAGTTCTGCTCCAAGTTTCTTTCTCAGTTTCGACACACTAGAGAGTTTTACCTAGCCAGAGTGCATCAACTCTTTATGCTTGCCCTTTGGGGTTTCAAACAAGCACTTTGTTTGAAACCCTTTGTAAAAAGGGCTTAGTCTCAGAAATGTTGTTTCAATCCAACTAACTGTCTGGATGACGGTTCAACACAAAAAGTAGAAACTTAGGTCTACCTTGTTATTAAAACAGCATTTCCCTTTGAATATCAGAGCTGTCTTATCCAATCTTACGTATTTTGATCCAGCCAGTGTACTGCATGATTGAATCGGTTACTACATTTGTTACTAAAATTCACAAGCTAAATTTGCAAGCTAATATTATCGTCTTGTGACTAATCCAATAGTTACCTGGTGGAAATGTGTAAACCTGTCAGGAGAGAAATGGTTGCTACAAATCAAGCTCTTCACTTTAGTGGTTTTTGCCTGCCTGCCATAGCAACATAATCCATTTCTGACTGGCTCATGGGTTTGGGTTAAGCTGAAAAAAGATACATTGCCATAAGCAATATGCCAAACATGACAATGCCAGTAGGAAAGATGTCAACTGAATTTGCACCATAATTCTCATGGATATCATTTGCATTGGGAGGAGAATACGTGAGTATAAAATTTGTATATGGTTTAATCTGAAATAATTTTTTTAGGTGGTTTCAAATCATTTACTTGTTTACATTAATTTCAGAAATTGAAAAGGCGGGAATGGTAACAATAACAATTATCAAAGATATTAAAACACATTTATGATAACACATTTGTAACGATTATTGTACCAATCAATGTACTGAAATAACTGATATTTTCTGAGGATTGCAAATTAGGATTACCATCCCTTCAGGAGGATATCATGCAATTACATTTTACAAATTCAGAAGACAAACAATATAAAAAACATTATAGCCACCCTTGATTTCAATACTTTATGCACCCTCCCGTAGCAAGGGTGACGGCACCCATGAGCATCTTTGTGCTATCAAGCGGAAAAGAGAATTGATCTATGGGTCGGTATTTATAGGTGACGATGTGGACTACATGGATGGCAGTGTCAGTGGAGATTACACCATCCTTCTTGATGACATAATATTTAATGAACAAGAACACTGTTTCTCTATATAATGTCAATCAATCTCCCCAGTAGAATCGCTGCTTACATCGCTCTCTCTCCAAAACATTGTCCAATGAACTCAAGAACATACAAATAAGGTCTGTCTTATTGAGCAATCAAAACTTGGAAAACGGTGTAATTCCTAAAATGGTAGAGTCAATCATTAACTCATTTTCATGCTGCATGTGTTTTGTATAATTATGGTATTCTTTGTCGATGTTTAGACCAGTGTTTCCCAATCTTGCTTAGACAAGAACAAAACATACACCTCTTTGGGTCCTTAAGACCAAGATTGGGAAGCACTGGTTTAGACAATTGAGGAAGACATTGAAAATTGCTAGTTTGTTACTATGTGATGCATTGTAATTAGTGCTCTCAAATGATGAAAATAATGAATTGTGATGAATTGCAGTTATAGAATGTGTTCAAATTTGGCCTGAAATAAAAATGTTCTGTGTAAAAACTGTGCCTTATGTCAAATACATATTGTGTTGTATTGTAACCTATGAACAGTGCTTGATTTGAAATTAAATAAGTCCAGGAGCTGAATAATTCCACATGGGACCATTTGACTAAGGTGTAACAGCCCTTAAATTTCTCTCCTCAAATTATCACAATAACTGGCATTGACTTTGTGCCCATGTAAATCTAAAAAGAAAGATCTCTGATTTCATAGCTCTACGGTCTCCAATCAATGTGATCTTGGTCAAGGCAACAAGTAAAATAACTGCTATGATAGGCAACTGTAAAAAAACAATAGTCTATCAACCCCTTTATCTGGAAAACTGCAGTCATTTCATCCAACACTGAATCATAACTATGATTTTCGTGGTGTTTTATTTTGATATTTAGACTAAAATGACATTAGAATTGGGTTTAGGTGGGGCCCAGTGAGCAAGTAGCTATCCTGGTGGATGTTGGCTACAGCCAGATGTGTGTGTCATAAAATTATTCCCAAATTCAACCAAATGCAGAAGGTATGGAATGTGAATATGCAAAGTAATAATGTACGCAAAGATATGAAATCCCAGGAATGACAAATGTCAGTAATAAATTTTTTGATGAGTAAATTATTCAAAAGAATAATGACATACAAATGTGGTTAATCATTTGCTTTGCCATCTATTAGCCAACAAAATAAAAATAAACTATTATTTTACTTTTCCCTTCATCATTTGCTCACCCTTTATACCTCACTTTTACAATTTTCTCAGGCATAGTACTGTTTAATCATTTATCTACTTCCGATTTTCCTCATTCGTCATTTCCCGTTTTCCAAGTCTCATATTATAATTAATAGTGGGTGTCAAAAACCATGCAGGGGATAGATTGTATCTAACCGTCAGTGCTGAATGCATATTAGAACAATGAATAAACTAAGCAATGGGCTAATTGGGCAAAAAGCTCAAATGCAGATGGACACCCACCAAAATGAATGGGCACTAGTTACGTAGGGTTCACAGCCAGTGTGGGGGTATGTTGCGAGTTCACAGTAGTAGGGATTCGCAAAAAGCAACCATCCTGACTATGGACGGTCCTGAGGCTCAAACATGAAAAATGCATTAAGAGCGACAAACATCTTACAGTGTTTTCTAGAATCATTTTCAATTAATCGCATGCGTTACCTTTCACAGCACTAACTATAATATTATTACTTGATTGAAATAAATTGTATTAATTGAACTACAGTATAAATAACATGGGATTCCTTGTTTCTCTTGATTTACTCCGGTAGAAAACCAATGTCACTGCACCTGTTCTTAGTTCTTCAAATAATTGCACACATACATACATGGAAACAACCAGACTTGACATCCCTTTGTCTGTGATGATAATCATTTAACTAACTTAAATTATACAAGAATCAGCCTTTTGAGATGTAATAATTGCTTGTTAGCCCAGACAGTATGTTTAATTATATTTTACAGGTCATGACATAAAGATTAACCATCATTGCTAGATTGAACTGAGAAGTCATGCTTCCTTATGGGTATTTATAAACAACATGTAGTCAGATTATAGATCAATTATCAGGAAGATTATACTATGTTTTCATGCAATAATTTCCTACCTGTCTACTCAGCAAAGTAGGACAGCTTTCCCACTAACTCAATGTGTCCTCAATTTCTAGCATGCTAATTAGATGCAACATAGACTGATTAAACAGCATGATCATTACACAGGTGCTGGGGAAAATAAAAATCCACAGATTTCGCAGATTTTAAGAAAGTGTGCATGTTGACTTAGAAACATCCACCAGTAATGTTGCTGCCTCACAACCACAGACCAAAAATACCACACCAGCCTCGAACTTTCACATTCACCTTCTACTCCTACCATCATCTCATGTTTCAGTGCAATAATGCATAGCCCAGTTTTGCAAGGCTCTGTACACAATTCCTGTTAGGTGAAAATGTCCCAGTTCTTACATAGCCTGGTTCACCAGATTTGTCTGCACTTGTTTGGGATGTTTGGGATGCTTTGGATTAAGGTTTCTATGATACAGCATATTTGTATTTCCAGTCATGTAAGATCCATAAATTAAGGCCTTTTTAATTATTTTCAATTGACTGCTTCCCTAATACAGTGGATATAAAATGTCTACACACCCCTGTTAAAATGCCAGTTTTTTGTGGTGTAAAAAATTAGACAAAGATAAATCATATCAGAACTTTCTCAACCTTTAATTGTGACCTATAACGTGAAAAAATCAATAGAAAAACAAACAAAATAAAATAAAAAAACTAAATAAAAATCTTTGAAATTATGCCTGTTGTGTTTATATCTTTGGTCAGGGTAATTCTGCGTAGGCACAAATTAGCGTTGTAATGCTTTGATTATTCCTATTAGTATTTTGCTGGTTAGATTCAACCATACTGTATGCATATATGTCTTTATTTACTAAAGGTGTTCTATATACTCATTACTGATGATCTGTACCACCGACATACTTTGCAAACTAGATCCCTGGCTGGCAGACCGATAAACCTTTAAAGTATCATAGCCAAGGCATCCAGATGGTAGCCGGAATAGAGCATTTGATATTCAAGTAAACTTCTCCCTTCAATATCTTGCTACACACATCTTCTAAGCCCTCAAAAGACATCACCAATAACATGATAACTTAATAATACTACAGTAGCAAGTAGTTCAGAAGCCAGTATGTTCACAAATTATTAGATACCCTTGACTAAATAATGTCTTTGCATTCATTTTCTTATGAAGGACCATTTTGGTTGGAGTCAGTATCAGGTCAGAGCTAGTGGCTTAAAAAAACTTGACCAAATGCCTTGCTTACTTCATCTGCCTTTGACCAGTTGATGATCAAGCTGCATCTTAAATGAGACTGGATGAAACCTCCAGTGGTGCATCTAAAAAGGATCTGGCTTGTTAATTTGAACTTCAAATTTACTGGTAAGTGTAAAGCAGACGGTCAGAGCATGGATACAGTTAAATCATTCATACCACCAGAGCTGCAAATACAACATAACTTCATTTCCAACCTTTAACAAATCAGAGCCAAGAAGTGAGTCCCACTGCACATCAAAAGATGGATGAGTTTCACCCCTCTTTATGCTATTTGAGCCCCAGTTGTTCTTGTCAAAAACAACTGAATCAGTGTTTTGCTAATATACACCGATCAGCCATAACATTATGACCACCTGCCTAATAATGTGTTTGTCCCCCTTTTGCCGGGACTAATTTTCTGGCACGTTCTTACAGTGTCTGTTAAGTGTCTTGTACACTGGTACACCAAAGACACTGCACATTTGTTCTGATGTTATTCTAAAATTTTGTTTTCCCGGGAGATGCTCTATTGGACTGTCTGAAAATGTGACCAAAGATATATAAGACCATTGCGTTGTTTTGATTATTAAATCATGTCTATTATCCCTTGCAAACCAGATTGTCGACGAGCTGATGTGAACCATTGTCTCTCTATTAACATTGTACAGTACCTGCTTCAAAGAAAAATGTTCATTTGTGAAAAAAGGTATTCTGTTCTAAAGAAGTTGTAAAGAATCTACAAGCGTCTTTAAATGTAATGAATTGATTATACCCCGCTAGTGACGAAGGGCAGCTCTGTGAGAGGTTTATGATTAGGCTGCACATGGGGAATTGATTTCAGAGGTGTCTTATTCCTTGGATAATTTATTTGAGGAAAGGCTTGAGAAGAGGGACTGCTGACAGAACAGAGAAAACTATGCTATAAAACTGAATGCAATTAATTGTCATTGTTGGACGAGGAAGAGCAAGAACTGGAAATGAACAATTTGCAAGGAGGGAGTCCGATGTTTGCCTTGACCTTCGGGGAAAATAACCAGCCACGCCTCTCTTTTTTGCTCCTGTGATTTATGTGAATCCCTGGATTTCACCCCTTTGTTCACTTTTCACATAGGGCAATTGTGCCTTTTCTCAATTGTGCCTTTGCACCTGTGAAGCTCAGGGAGCTAGAGACATTTCATTAAGGGCCGACCTTCATTTGGAATCCCATTGAAGGCATTATTTGGAGGGCCATTGTGGGCCAGAATGACGGCACACAGTTTGCAGCACTTGAACAAAGCCAGCTGGAGGTATATCAATCACATTTTTTATATCGTTCTGGGGATCAGAAAATGTATTCTCTTTGTTTCCTATACCACAACCCTAAATCTTGATCTCTGATCCTAATCCAAATCCTAACCCTTACTCTAAATTTAACTTTAATATTCTTGCCCATTACCTAACTTCAATATCTTACACTACTTACACTGCTTACACTGAGCCAGACATCTAATTTTCCTTTGGGATGACCATCCTATAAACCCTTATAGGACACATTTGTCAGGTTTTTCTGGTCCTGACAAGTACACTTTAACTTGGACCACACACAGACACACACACACACACACACACACACACACACACACACACACACACACACATACACACAAAGTCCCACGCACTCTGAAAAGTGCAAATGCAAGCACACACTTTGTCCGTCTCTCACATTTCTCTGTATAAATGATGAATACATGTACACACACACTCCCACACATGAAAGCACACAAATGTACTAGTCCTTTTGCATATCCAAACCAGGCAACCACAAAACACCACATGCACTACTTGAAGACATTGTAATGATAAATGCGCAAACATACAGAGCAGTGCGACTGTTCATCCCTGTTGTTGAGGCCAGACTCCTATAAGTGGCAGGGAGGGAGGGAAATGGAGAGAGGTTTGGGAGGGAACTTAATTCTCGGTTAATACAACTTGTTCGTCAGGATTGATCTTTAATAACGAAAATGCAAAAAATGTGTGGCACTGCAGTTATTGAAATGCAAATGAGAAAAATACTAAAGAGATTCTAAACATTAGCAGCTTCCTTATATTAAAGCTGCCCCGTGAGCGCTGTCTCAGTATGGTTTGATTACTGTGTGATCTGTACCCTACTGTGAAGATAAAACACAGTGTAGACTGATTTAAATCAATGGACAGCAACTTCCTGTACTGACACACATTTCCATGGATCCATGTGTGTGAGCAGTAGGGGAAACCTGTCAAATGTTCAGTGAATAAAAGCCCACCACATCATCACATGTACAAGGTGGTACTCGGGTCGCTGAATGACCCACCAGGGATTACGAGGGAGTTAAGAGCATTGATACATCCTGCCTCTGGCACATTGTTTCACATACACACACACGAGCATGCATATACACAGCACACACACACAAATAAGCGAACACACACTCAACACAAAGATGCGTGATGAAGTTCTCCTTCCAGAACATTTCAACCAATATATTGCCTCAGCCTCACAACAACATCAAAACGGAATTTGAAATCTGTTGAGATTTTCCGCCAGGATACGGTATTACTGTACTTCAAAGGCTTAACACGGATGACTCCTTAAATCTTATCCCATGGATTTAAGAAAGATTGTTATGCTCTCTTTTTCACAGTGCCTTTGCTACAACACTGTAAGAATATCTATTATATATATTGTATACCCTGAATTAGTTAGTAGAAACCAAGCCAGGCAGGGAGGCTTTGAATTCCTACTTTCCATCTCCATGAGCTCTGGATAAATTATGCATAATGAATAATTCAAGATCTCTGTCTGTAAATGATAGTAGATTGGGATGATAATTGAATAAAGGTGCAGGACCATCGTTGTGGTTCTAACTGATGTGAGAGGAGGGACTTTTTTTTTTAAAGCATATCTCGCCATATTCATCTTCTCATTATTCAAATTCTCCTCAGGAATCTGTCACACTTGCACACACACGCAAGCATGCATGCACACACACGTGCATGCATGCACGCACGCATGCACGCATGCACACACACAGTTCATTAAACACATTGACAAACAAACAAACAAGTATTTTTCCTCCATGCACTTACTGACATGGGGCTGAACTGATAAGAACGCTTGCTTGGTGTGCCGTCCAGGCTTCTCATTGCAATTACAATCCTCATGGCTTTCCACTGTCACCCTGGAGGACTGTAGGCTGAAGGCTGCCACACCCCGCTCCATGTTACAGTGGCCACATGACTTGAACAAGTCAGGCCGCTACCAGAGGCAGGATGGGAGGCTGGAACAGGGCAGGTGAAGCGATGAGGTTACCAGAGGGTTCCTCCCAGGTGCATCCCACTGGCCACTGATCTGGTGCACGGGCAAGCAGAGCACACAGCTCGAATGATATCCATCTACATTAATGGTAATTAACCAATGCCAGCTACTGCCAGCCAGGTAGAGTAGCAGAACGAGGGAACAGAGGATCTATTGTGCGTGTGTGTGTGTGTTTGTGTGTGTGTCCTGTGGAAGCCATCATTCTGTTTCTTTGGCCTGTGATTGACTGCCCCTCTGGGTATTCTGTCGCTGACAGTTCTTCAGCAATGCCCTGCACATAGATAAAACGATCCCAGGCAGCCTTCTGATCAACAACCAGGGACAGACCAGCAAAGACAATGTCTGCAGGAACACCGTGGAGTCCTGTATCACATCCTTAGACAACACTGTTGTTTCCTGTGCATGAGACAGTTCTGGTCGGTAAATAATCCATCTCCACACAGGCAGACGAAACCGTCCGGCTTTGAACAAAAATACACTGGTTGTTGTTGTTTTTTTTTGAATAATGGAAATACCAACAGAAGTTAAAGGAAAAATATTCACTACAAACTGAAAGACAAATGGCAAGCTGAAATGGAAAGACCCTCCCCCATCAGACAGCCTGCTCCCCCAAAAATACATCCCCCAAAAGATGTTTGATCCAGCACTTATGAAGAGGAATTGTTCAAAGCCTGTCCATTGCCAATCAATACTAGACAATCATGCAAGAAAGTAAACCATCTCCCCAGGCAACCACATGGTGTGAAGGATGATGTAAAGCTGAGGTAAGGTCTGTCTTACAGTCATTAGGAGATTGAGGAAAGACGAAGACATGGTCCATATAACTCAACCGGCTACTGACTGGGGAGTCCTGGGTGTGGTGTCTACAGCTGTCCAGCAGATGACAGTGTCTTTCTTCCCACTCTGTCCAATATGCATGTCCCAGTGTCATGGAGCAAACCTCTGGCCATTGAAAAACGACACACTGGAAGCTGTCAGTACGTATTAATCTGTCTAAAGACAAACTCTCTTTCAATAAATCCTAATGGGGCCAGGTTAGAAGGGATGTAACTAATGTGTTGAAGGATATGAAGGCTACTGCTAACTTGTGACTTGGTAGATAAAGAGTTGTTATGAAACCAATCCACCACTGGGCTTAATAAGCCTAAACTCTGTGTCCTTCCTGCACTCCTTGATGTCCTCTGGTCATGCAGTCAGCCCCTGCATGCTATACTTAGCTACAGTGATTCATTTAGCGCTACCTCCTCTTTACTAATAAGATCCCTATGCCTGTGCTCCGGTGCTCCCTGGTATTTTATGGTCAGACATTGATCCAGTTATTAGCAGCCTAGGAAGCCTTTCCTACCTCACCGCTTTTGACCACTACAAATCCTCCAGGATTAATGGCTATTGACCAGCCTGTCGATCTGAGTTCAGAGCAGTGACCAAAGCAGCTAGGTCATTACTCTGTGCGACCTTGACCCCTGTCCCCTTGGTTGTGGTCACCAGACAATGCAACGAGGAACACGGTCATGTTCTTGGATGATGGTGAGGTATAGGGACCTCAAGATCACCCTTTCTCTCCAATAACATCATCCCCTTGTCCCCCACCGACGCTCTGGTGGATGATGTAATCAGCGGCAACAGCATCACTCCACTGATCCATGGGTAATGCCTTGGGGATTAAAAACAGACCACAGGGCATCTTCTTACCTCATCTTCCAACAACCACCGTTCCCCACTAGGCTTTCATCTACTCTCCGGTTCTCAGTGTTCTGTCTCGGAGCAGGACTTGGGCTTTGGCTGGCCACCAGGAGTGGGATCTGTTTGTGCTGGGGATTAACTCTCTGGGATGTTCTCCTTTCTCTCAGACCCCCAGCACTGCTTTTCCTGGGGAGAGAAGAACACATCCCCATTCCATCACTACGGGCTGGAGAGTACTGCATCATTAGTACTTGAGTCGTACCTAAAAACAGCCGCATATCACTTATCGCTGAAGTGTACCACAACATTTGACAGAAAACGTTACACAATCCAAGGATACGACACTGCTGGTAAAACCTTTTTGAAGACATTTAAAGTACACCTATTTATCTCTAATGAGTAGTTAGTAAGTGAGGAATATGGCATTAGGCAGTGTAGTACAAGGTGACTTACTGCCCTTATAAATGGGTAACCCATGCAATAAGAGCAGTAGTGATGTCATACCCGTGATATATGATCTCATATTCCATGACTATCAGTCAATTCAGGATTTGAACCATCTGGTTTATGAATGTTTATGTAAGAAGCTAATATGCCATTTAACATGTGTTTTTAAACATTATAAGTACTATGGTACTGGTCAGTCCTTAACAAACGCATTGTTAGCTATAACAAAGATATATTGGTGATTGTTATTGTGCAACTTGCACAAGAAACAGACTGTTAAAGTATAGCAACTTAAACTGAGTTGCTCATTTTTAAGTTTGATCACAATTTTTCTAGCATTTCTTTTTCTCCAGAAATGATCTCAGGAGACAGAGGAAGTACACCTCCGATCTTATAGTGTGTACAGGGTAAATTCAGGCTGGATGTTAACATGGGCTTCCTTGTGGCTCAACTGACTGTAAGGTGCTCTTTCAGTCTAGGATCATCCTTTGACAGTGTTGCTAGATGACATGGTTGGGAAGACCCACGGGTGATACAAATTGGCCAGCATCAACCATGGACTGGGAGGCATTGTTAGTTCAAGGAAAGCTTGTGATGATCTTCAACCTTCTCAAACCTGTTGGGAGTTGCTGCATTGAAACACGTCTGTGAATGCAATTGGCTATGACACAATGTAAAACTCTATGTTTTTTTTACACTGTGTGCACAATTATTAGGCAGATGTATTTGATTGTTGAACAAACACAATGCTCTCAGTCAATCCAAAATATAATTGAACCTCAAACTTGAATGTTTAACAAAGTAAAAGTGAGTTTTGATCTTTCTCAGAGGAATAAATAAGAGTGCAGAATTGTTAGGCAACTAATTAAAAAAGTAATTTCTCCCAACTTATGTCTTAATTGTCATTTTCAACCTAAGTGTAACAAATAAGTAACAATTTAACATATTTTTTGTCCAAAAATATTCAATGACCAATATAAATGACCAACAAAACCTTTGATTGTCTGGTGGTCACAACTCAAATGTTGAGCTATTTCAATTGTTCTTTTCATAGAACACTTTAGAGATCATTTTACCTGAGGTCATGCCTAATAATTATGCACACCTTGGTATTAGATGTTATTCACTTTTGCCACACCGTCCCTCATTACACCAATACATTTTACCTGAAAAAAAAATATTATTCAATTATTCAGTGCATTCAAGTTTATATACAATAGTTTATAAAATGTTATAAAATGTTTATAGAAATAAATATACAATCAGAATACTCACTTGCCTATTAATTGTGTACACAGTGTAAAGTTTTTATCCGTCATAATGATAGGATCAGAAAAAAAAAGAAGTGCTGGCTAATTTAAATGACATTTTGGAGATGTTTTCATTTTCATCAGTGTCAAGTAACTAGCTATGAGTTAAGTAACTAGCTATGCAGCTAGTTTATCTTGCTCACCTTTGCATGCTAGTGACCTTATTTATACCTTTTAGAGTTCTTCTTAAGTATACGAGTACGTAGAGTGGTCTGAGTTGCTGTCGCGAGCGCAGATGTACTGCGGAAACGGGGGTTCGAACCCACACTCTGTTCTTGCAGAAATGAAGAGCAACAAATCTCCTCTACCTCTCCATGCGGTTTCTATCCTGAATAAAGCATATCATGGCCAGAAAACATTAGAAAAATGTTTTGAAAACTTCATGCCACGTACAAAACCAAATGTTATCTCTATACAAATCTTGATTTTGTTCACATGAAAAGTAAACATGATCTGTTATCTGACGTGATTTCTTCAAATAGTATGTTGATAAATCATGCTTTTGGAAAGTAGAAAACATGCTTTCGGAAAGACTAATTTAGAATATACCTCAGCTAATACTGTTCCAATGCTGGAGCAAGTGGGGCATCATGCTATGATGATGCTTCTCAGTGACAAGGACTAGGAGACTGGTCAGAATTGAGGGAAGGATGAATGGAGGACTGTCAAAATTCAGTTGTGCAAAGCAAGACTGGAAGCTATGATCGCTGCTAACAGTGTTTCTAGATTGACTGAATAAACGGACTGAATACTTACGTACATAAGATATTTTATATGTGCATTAGATATTTCTTTATTTTTATTACATAGACATATGTTTCTAAAAGCCTATTTTTGCTTTGTCTTTAAGGGTTACTTAGTAGATTGATGTCAAAAATGTTTATATAGATATATATTTATATATATATAAATGTACACTGTGGTACAACAAAATGTAGAGAAAGTGAAGAGGTTTGTATATTTTCCGAAGGCAATGTCCATTCCCTGAGTACCACATGTATTTTTATCTGGTAAGAGATTCTACATGTCAGATCACATTGGCTTGATCAGCAGCACTGGTCCCACTCACAAACAACCAAAGAACCCGGGGCTGAAGAGATGCCGAAAGAGAAGCAGGGTTGGGAGGACTGGAGAGCTGGAAGGCGAGATGGTGGGGAAAATGGAAGGATGGAGAGATGACAGGAGGGAGGTCTGGAGAGAGAGAAGAACAGTGGGATGAGAGGAATTGTCCAGAGGTCACCTTGTGACTGATGCACCCTCAGAGGGAGAGGATAAATACAAAGATCAGATGTGTGAAGATGTTCTCTGTTGGCTTCAGAATGAGACGGCTTCAGAGTATTTCATTATGCCACCGGTGAGCTCTACTTTCCTGCCTGGACATGCTAATGCAGTCCCACTCCTGGGGACAAAGGCCTCCATCGTGTGGCCTGGACCAGTGGCAAGTCGTATGTCACAACAAGTGAGTCGCTACTTAAGTTTGAAATTCTGGAGATGTAGGTGGGAAACAAAACAAACAGAGGAAGACAGAGGAAGATGGAGGGGGGTTTTGGGGGGGGGCGGACAACGACATTCCCCTGGGATAAGGGGCTTTGTGGGGATTAGAGTGTCTGCTTGGGGATGAGGAAGGCTTTACAGCAGTGGAGACACAAGGCTAGGAGCCCCTGCCATACAGAGAACAGTGGCCCAGTAAAGGATGGAGAGGGTGGCCTCGCTCTGAAACTGATATAGCGGCATTCTCTCTAATCACCGGGCCAGCTGCCCCCCACCCTCTGAACGCACTC
Organism: Esox niger; assembly: GCA_016801105.1. Lineage (NCBI taxonomy): Eukaryota > Metazoa > Chordata > Actinopteri > Esociformes > Esocidae > Esox > Esox niger. The sequence continues at coordinate 704 of JACXGJ010000756.1, read as the reverse complement.
CACGTCTCCACGCCTGCTGGGATGTAACAGAGGGGCCCCATTCCATCACTCTGTCCTCTTGGATTTCACCTAGCAAAGACCCCACCCCTGCATCCCCCTCTGTCCTCACCCTCATAACTTTCCCACTGCACTCCCCTGCATCCCCCTCTGTCCTCCCCCTCATAACTTTCCCACTGCACTCCCTTGCAGTCTTCTCTGTCCTCACCCTCATAACTTTCCCACTGCACTCCCTTGCAGTCTTCTCTGTCCTCACCCTCATAACTTTCCCACTGCACTCCCTTGCAGTCTTCTCTGTCCTCACCCTCATAACTTTCCCACTGCACTCCCTTGCATCCCCCTCTGTCCTCACCCTCATAACTTTCCCACTGCACTCCCTTGCAGTCTTCTCTGTCCTCTCCCTCATAACTTTCCCACTGCACTCCCTTGCAGTCTTCTCTGTCCTCACCCTCATAACTCTCCCACTGCACTCCCTTGAAGTCTCCTCTGTCCTCACCCTCATACCTTCCCACTGCACTCCCTTGCAGTCTTCTCTGTCCTCTCCCTCATAACTTTCCCACTGCACTCCCTTGCAGTCTTCTCTGTCCTCACCCTCATAACTTTCCCACTGCACTCCCTTGCAGTCTTCTCGGTCCTCACCCTCATAACTTTCCCACTGCACTCCCCTGCATCCCCCTCTGTCCTCACCCTCATAACTTTCCCACTGC